>JANSVA010094322.1:0-10859 GCA_025504915.1 Erythroxylum reticulatum
CCCCAAAAATTATAATTAAAGCCTAATCACAATAAAAATAATAAAAATAATCCTCAAACAAATCGGGGTCCAACACAGAAAGAGCGAAAACATAGAAGAAGCAAAAAGTAGAAGAAGCAAAACACAGAAGAAGCAAAGAGTAGAAGCAAAACATAAAAGATATGACATCATCATAGACCATGTGGTGTCATCACAAAAGGAGCAAAAACACAGAAGAAGCAAAACACAGAAGAAGAAAAAAGCAGAAGAAGTAAAACATAAAACATATGATGTCATCATATAAGAAGCGAAAATATAGAAAAAGCAAAACATAGAAGAAGCGAAAAGACAGAAGATGCATCTTCCTTTATAAGGACCATAACTTTCGGCTCAGATGTCCAAAAATTTCATGCTATATATCGTTAAAAAGATAAAAGAAAGATCTATAACTTTCTAGAAGGCACATTTGCTTAAATCAGTTTAGATTAATTTATATTTTCCCTCTAATACAAAACATGAATTTTTACATTCATCCAATATACTGCACCCAGTTCTCAACTTCATGACAAACTTTGGGATTCTTAAAGATAGAATTTAAATTCAATGTCTTCATAAGAAATTAAGCCATATATTTTTAGTTTAATCTAAATTAAGAATTATCTCGTTTGGATAACTCGAGAAACGTTGTGGCTAAAGAACTGAAGCATACTCCTTGAATAATTTTCCATATCAACCACCCATTTTGTTTCACAATCTTTCTTTAACACAACTTGTACCAAGATCACCTTTTCTACTTCATTTATTCCTCATTCTCATCTCCATTTCAAATCAATATCATCCGTAAGGAAATTTTATTCCATGATTAATCATGAATACCAATAACAGAACATACAAATATGTACATATTCTTCATCAACTTACTACACAAATTCAATTTCATTTTTTTTTCATTCTACTTCTAGCTTTCATCTTAATTCTTCCCATTTTGAATCTCTTATCCACTAAAAGCACCAAAGCAAAAATATGAACCTCTCCACATTTCCCATTTATTAGTTCTAGTTTTCTAAGAAAAGTTCGGGGTCCAACAGTAATCATCTATAAAGGTTATGAAGTATTTATAGTGAATTAGATTTGGAATAGTAATATCAGAACAATTTAATTAAGAGTTAATTAAATTGGATATTAAAGCCTATAAATAAATGTTGGGTTTATACTAATTAATTGTTAATTAGAAGTACAAACGAACATTTAATATTGAGTTGGACTATGGTTTGACTTGATTAATTAGATTAATTAAATTGAAACAAAGTTATTAAAGATAAAAGGAGGACAATTTTCGATTTTATAGTTAAATGTGCAGCTACACATTTAGCATTGAATTGCTAAATTTAAGATGGGTTTTTATCATGCTTCATCATCATTAAATGGAGTAATGATGTTACCATTAAATGGTTTAATGGTTGTCTTCTAATGATGGCTTGTAACTTTTTAGCATTCATTTGATTAAAGGAGAAGGCGCATTTGATGTACTCCCTCCCTTCTTTCATCTCGTAACTGAAAATGAGAGTGTCTCATTTAGGCTATTGGTCTTTTCATATAGTCATCTTAAACAAATAAGAGTGGCCCATTTATTGGCTTCTTTATTTTTGATTAAAGAAAGAAGTGATGTATAAGAATGAAGTGAGGTATTGGATGCACATCACTTCTTTCTTTCATCTTTAACCGAAACTAAGAGAAAGAGAAGAAGTGTGTTGCTGCATTTTGACTCACTCTCTCCTCTCTTGTATGAGCTAGCCGAAACTTGAATGAGAAGAGTCTCATTTTTGGCTACTTTTAACTAAGAAAAATCTCTTCAATATTTCTTCTCCTTTCTCACCAAAGGATCTTGTTAACCAAGTTATCTAAGAAGAACAAGTGGTAGATCAAATTGATCGAGGATACAATAACGAGGGGAGGATACATTAAGAAGGAGAGGATACAAAAGCGAGGAGTCAAAGCTGTACAAGGGGTCGATATATTTCTACCATCTTGTTTTTATGTTAATTATTTTCCTTATAATGTATCATGTATGGTTGAAATATGTAGATTTGGTTATGATGTTTCCACTACATCTTGATTTCAGAAAAAGTTTTGAAATCTACCATTTTAGTCAAATCTTGCATATTTTTGTTTTCGATCCAATAATTAGCATTAGAGCCATTTTATTATGCATGATTTTGGTTCCTATATGTGATGTATAGGTTGGCAATTAAATTTTGTATGCTGAATATTTTAATGTGATAGAAAATATATGGTGTATGTGTTTGCTCTTTTGGTTGTCCATAGAATATAGAGTTCTCTTATAAGTTTTCTTTACTTGGTTTATAACAAGGAGGGTGGCCTATCATCATCATGTTTCCTCCTTGGCTTCATTTTTTGTTTTTTTTTGTTTTTATGATGGACAAATTTTTGTGATGATGAAGATGAAGCAATCATGAATCGAAGAAAAGTATAAGTATGGTTTCGGTGTATCCTTTGGTGTAATGACAGTTTCGATTTTGATGAAAAACTAATGCTTGATTTTGTGTTTTCATATAAGTTTTGAAATTATGACAGACTAGTGCTCGAAATTTTGTTTTCTTATTGACAAAGTTTTAGTTTTTATAAAAAACAAGTGCTGGAATTTTTGTTTTCATATTGACAAAATTCAATTTTATGAAAAACAAAAAGTTTTGTAAAATAAATGTCATTACACACTTTTTACCGAATGAGCCGGGTCATGTGAGCGAAGAGTTCGAAGCAGAAGATATAAGTCCAAGAAGAAATTTTTGGGCCTAAAAGCCTTGCAATTTTATTTGTGCTTTAGGATGGATAATCAAAAGTGGCTTATTAGTTCATAAGATGAATGGATGAATGGATGCAAATAATATGTGATATTTTATGATTGTATGCCAATTAAAAAATTGCTAACCCTAGGCTTTGTCATGCATTCATTATGTATGAGATATATAATGAAACAATATAGGATGGATGATAATTGCATCTAGACAAGATGGCATTTCTTAAAACTTAAAGTGCAAAAAGATTGAGTGAGAGAGGATGCTCATGTGAGAGTCCAAGGTCTCCATGTGATGACATATTTGCATGTGTTAGCTCTGTTGATAAATGTACGGACCAAATTATAACGCTTCTTAAAAAGTTAGGCATAAAGATGTTTGGTAGTTTTTTGAGTATGAGGGTCTTAGTTTTTCTTTTAATGAATAATATGGCCCACCATCACTTAGTCTATTATAGATAAGAAAATAACCATCGTATAAAGATTTTTTAAATCTATCATCATGCATACATGCAACATGATTTTATACAAAGTTTGAATATCGTTGACTTATATGCTTATGATTTAATAATTTATATTTTTAGACATAATCACCATAATATGAATCCACTCACTTTGCTCTTGACTAATAACAAATTAGAAAATGAAGAGAATTTTAATGAATGGAGACATAACCCTGACATTGTTCTTCAATATTAACAGACAATTAGCCTACACCTACAAGTGACAATTCAACTTCTGAGCAAGTCCAACAACATGAGTGATGGTAGAATGCTAATAAGACTACTAAGTGCTATATTGTAGCTTCTGTCAATGGAATGTTGCAAAAGCAAATTGCATGCATGAAAACTGTTAGTGCAAGGGTCCATCACCTACATGAGATGTTTGGTGTGAGGACCAGGTCTACAAGGGTAAAAAGTATCCAAACCTTTCATAATCTTAGGAAAAAACCTAAAAAAGGTCAAAGCAGATACCAAGGGAAAGTGTTTCCAATGTGGTGAGCAAGGTCACTGGAAAAGAAACTGTGTAGTTTACCTTGAGTCCCTCAAAAGCAAACAAGATATGGGTTTCCTGAGTTTGCTACTAACTAGAAATGTGGCAGATTTATCTTATTCTTAGATATTAGATTTAGGAGCCACAAACAATGTTTGCAATTCTTTACAGGAGTTCTAGTGAAGGAAAAGACTACCTAAAGGTCAATTTTAAGTCAAAATAGCAAATGGATCCTACGTTTCGGCAGAATCAGTGGGAGTAGTTATCTTAGACTTTCCTAGTGGTCATAGGTTATATTTGGAGGATGTTTACTACATTCCAATGATTGTAAAAAACATGATTTCTGTTTTTTGTCTAATAAAATATGGTTATTCCTTATATTTTCAAAATTATTTTTTTAATATATGAGAATAAGGATTTTATTTATAATGTGATAATCAAATAGGGATTGTTCTTTATAGAACCTATGACAGGCTCACTAACACCACAGAATTAATAAAATGAAGACAATTCAATGACTTTAGCAATAATTCAAAATATCTCTGGCATTTAAGAATAGGTCATATCAATCAGAAAATACATAATAGGTTAGTGAAGGATGGGATCCTTGCGGGCTTAGATAATGATCCATTACCCACATGTGAATCTTGTATTGAAAGAAAAATGACCAAGGTCTCATTTCCTTCCAAAGGAAACAGATCTGAATCCACGTTGGACCAAGTACATATTGATGTGTGTGAGCCCATGAATGTAAAAGATAAAGGAGGTTATGAATATTTCATAATCTCTCTTATAGAAAATTACTCGAGACATAACTAATTGTATTTGATGCATAAAAAGAGTGAGTCTGAGATACATGTTACGTGCCATGCATAACATCAAACAATCAAGCACAACTCAACTTTTCATTTAAACCTTCAATGCACAAATGTAGTCTCAACAAGATATGAAGCAAGTTCTAGAGATACAAAGAATTGAATGAAATCACATATCAAAGAGATATGTTAAAGGTTCAAAAGCTCACATGGGACAATCATCTATTAAGTCAATATAGTGTAGTTTCAAGGTTAGTCTAAATACCATCATGCTCAGAACTTAAATAAAAACACATTCATCAAATTTATGATTAAAAAATCACAGGTTAATTCTCATCTATAACATTCATATTCTTATCAATCATTGGGAGATAAAACACAAATTCAAACACTTAAGGTGCAAAATATGCAAAAATAGAAAATCTTTTTGAATTTTTTTCGAAATTATTTTGAATGCTTATGGGTTTTTGGAATAAAGGATGCAAGTACAAGTGAAAACCTTCAAGTTCAAGCAAGAGCAAAGATGTGGCACGTTAAGGCACAAAAATCAAGAAAATATCCAAACCAATAACTAGCTAAAAACCCAAAAATTTAATGCAGAAATGAACCTAAATCCTCCCCCAGACTTAAACACAACATTGTCCTTAATGTTGAAATAAAATCAAGAAGAGAAGATAAAAACACACCAAAAAGAAAGAATTCCAAAAAGAAGAAGAAGATGATGAAAAACTTAATGAGAAAAAGAAAGGGAAGAGAAATCAAATCTAGTTTTGTATGATGGGTTGCCTCCCATTAAGCACTTTTCTTTAACATTGTTGGCCTGACATCATGTTAATGCTCCTCACTCCTCTTAGACAGACTCGACAAAGAGTATCTCCTCTAAGGTAGATTGAAAACGTTCAAGGAAAGGCTTCAACCTGTGGCCATTAACTATGAACCTCTTGCTTGTGTCCATGCTCTCAACCTCAATAGCACCATAATAAAAAACATGTGTAACAATAAAAGGTCTGATCCAATGGGATCGAAGTTTACCTGGGAAGAGGCAAAGGTGTGATTGGTAGAGAAGAACTTTCTAACCCACATGAAACTCCATCCTACTAATCATATTGTCATGGACTGCCTTCAATTTCTCCTTGTAAATCGTCATGTTCTCGTAGGCATCATTCCTTATCTCCTCTAACTCATCATAGTTCAAGTTACATTGCTTAATAGCCTAAAACACTTTGTGCTCAAGTTTTACTGGAAGGTGACACGCTTTCCTATAAACCATCCTAAAGGGTGACATTCCTAAAGGGGTCTTGTAGGCTGTTTTATAAGCCCATAATGCATCTCCCATTTTAAGACTCCAATCCTTTTGATTAGGTTGCACTATCTTCAACAAGATAGACTTGATCTCACAGTTAGAAACTTTAGCTTGGCCATTTGTTTGAGGATGGTATGTTGTGCTAGTTTTGTGAAAAACGTGGTACTTCTTCAATACCCCAAACATCAAATATCTCGCTAAAAATCAAAGTAGTTTGTGACATCTGATCTCTTTAAGTTTTGTTACCAGTTCTTTGACATCTTTCACATGATTTACAAAAGTGAAATGTAACTTTAAACAATGAAGGCCAAAAGAAGCCACATTCAAGCACCTTATAAGTTGTACGCTTGGCACCAAAATGACCACCACAACAATAAGTATGACAGAAAGCAAGTATGGAATTAAACTCATCTTGTGGCACAAATCTCCTAACAACTTGATCAACATAGAACTTCCACAAATGGATTTTCCTTATAATAATACTTAGCATCAGCACATAATTTATCTTTTTGGAATTTAAACATACCTGAGGGTAACTCATTAGTAACCAAAAAGTTAACTAAATTATCATACCATGGCTGAGGTGTTGGACATCGAAATTTTTTCAATTATTATCGGTTTATCTATTTAATTATTTATTTATGATTTTTTTGATTATCTACTTGTTTGATTATTTTCAGAATTTATACATTATTTAGTGTGCATGAATAGAGATTAGAAATTAGATGGAAAGATTATAATTGATTTAGAATCAATATGGTGTTAAGTGGATTAAAGGAGTTAGAGACATAAAAGACAAAAGAAGGGTAGAATTGGAACAACCAAGTAAGTGAAGGGCAAAATGGGAAAAACTATAATAAAATTGTGTCTTTATTTAGAAGAAGAAGAGTGAGGTGTCATGAGAAGGCAAAGAGAGAAGAAAAAAAGTGAAAGAAGAGAGGAGAAGAGAGAGGGTTCGCGAGAGTGTGAAAGAGAAGCTTGGAAGGAAGAAGAAAAAGAAGAGGAAATCAACTTGATAGAGGTAAGTCTTCATCTTTCTTCTTGGTTAGATACAAAAAAGGGATTAAATGGACACTAGGGTTTGTGTTGGGACTGAAGCATATTTGGTGATAGTTAGAAGTGAAATGAAGGTGATAATGAAGTGAATGTGTGTAGCAAGTTGATGATGAATGTGTATATACATGTATGTTCTATTATAAGTGTTCATGATCAATCATGGACTATAATTTGTTTATGGAGGATATTGATTTGAAATGAAGTAGAGAATGAAGTGTAAATTAAGTAGAAAGGATGAATTTTGTATAAGATGTGTTATGAGTAGATGTTGGATGTGAAAATTTTGGAAAATGGGATGAGAGCTGAAAATTTCGTAGGCCTCTGGACAAGTTCACTGCGGTGAAATCAGCTTTCCTGAATAAATATATTTTGGTATTTTGATGATATCTTGCTTTTTAGTTATCCAAATGGAGTGCTTTTTAATTTGGAGTAAACTTGAGACATAAGGATAAAATTTTTTAGGAGACATAGAGTTTTAATTCAGTTCCTAGGAATCTCAATTTTTGGATGGAAGTTGAGAATAGAATATTGTTTCAATATAAGAATAGTCTGAAAATGTTTGGAGTATAACTTTCAGATTTCTAAACCAAATTGAATGATTTTGGTGTAATTAGAAATTTAAGGCAATGAGCAACATTTTTATAGGAGAAAGTGTTATAAAAAATTTTCATTTACTTGACCAGAATGATTATGAAAAATTGACCCAAAAGTCTGACTTTTTGAACGGGGTTATAGTTCAATTTTAGCATTTTTTATTATTAAAGCTTTATGATTTTATTGAATTTGGATTGAATGGGAAATTGGTTTGTTATAAGAAACTAAGAAAACCCTATCTAAGAGTAAGAGGAAAGACAACATTGAACTTAGGTTTTCAAGCAAAATTAGGTGGGTAATATATTTATGGTTATTGTGTAAGGAGGATAAAGAGAAAGAGATATTGGAGTTATTTAAAAAAGTGGAGATCAACATTCCTTTAATGGAGGTAATAAGATATGTTCCCAAGTATGCCAAATTTCTTAAAAAGATGTGCACCACTAAGAGAGCCAACAAGGTTAGAAATAGCGACGTAGTTGGCTTAGGAGAGAATGTAAGTGTTATTCTCCAAAAGAATTTATCGATTAAGCAAGGAGACCCAATGCCTTTTCTATCCCTTGTGTGATTGGTAATATATGCTTTGATAAGGCTAAGAGTGACTTAAGAGCTTCAATTAGTGTGATGCCGAAATCCATCTTTGATTCTCTTAATGTTCGTTCTTTGAAAAATAGTTCAGTTATCATTCAACTTGCTAATAGGAATTTTGTCTATCATTTAGGTTTGTTGGAAGATTTGTTAGTGAAAGTGGGTAGCTTGATTTTCCCTTGTGATTTTTATATCATTGAGACATGTGATGATCACCCTCACACACGTTCACCTCTTCTACTTGGGATACCATTTTTTAGGACTATTGAGACTATGATTAATTGCGATGATTGCACTTTGTCTTTGAGGATTGATGATGAACATGTCTTGTTTAATTTTAATGAGGCAATGAAACATAATGATGATGTGCATAAATTACATAACTTAGATATCACTGATCTGTAGGTGGATGAATTTTGTGCTTATAGTGCTGATGATGGCGTTAATATTGCTCTTGTGTGTTCCTTCTCATCTTTTGGTATTAACGCCAACAGTTCCAAGATTTTTGAACCTTATATGATTGATGCTATTATGGCATTACAGTCTTCTTTTATGGTGCCAAAATTGGATGTGTTTGTTGATTGACCTCTTTTCCACAAAAAATTCTTACCTTCTGAGTTAGAATTGAAACATTTTCCTGATCATTTGAAGTATGCTCTTCTTGGATCTAATGATATTCTTCCAGTGATTATTGCAAAGAATCTAACAGCTATGTGAGAGGAAAGATTGTTGCGTGTCTTGAAAGACCACAAGACTACCATTGGACGGACTTTAGCTGACATTAAAAAGATTAGTCCTTCTATGTGTATGCATCGCATACTCTTAGGTGATAATTCCAAGCCTTTGGGGGACATGCAGAGACGACTCAATCCGCCTATGATAGTGGTGGTGAAGGCTGAAATTTTGAAGATTTTTGATGCAAGTGTCATATACCCTATCTTTGATAGCAAGTGGGTCAGTCCTATCCATGTGGTTCCTAAAAAGATAGTCATTACTATGGTAAAGAATGCTGAGAATGAGTTGATGCCCACACTGGTAACATAACTCAAAGAGATTAGGTGCCATAAACTACTTTGATTTTTAGTAAGATATTTGATATTTTGGGTATTGATTTTATAGGTCCTTTTTCCTCTTCTTATGGCTATCTTTATATTTCTTGTGGATTATGTATCTAAATGGATTAAAGCTATTCCTACTAGACTGATGATTTCTAGGTTGTTGTTGGATTTGTTAAGACTAACATCATTGATAGGTTTGGCATTCCCAAAGCAATAATCAGTGATAGGGGGAACTATTTTTACAACAAATCTTTTGAGACCATGTTGAAGAAGTATGAAGTTTTTCACAGAACTAGCACAACATACCATCCTCAAACAAACGGCCAAGCTGAAGTTTCTAACCATGAGATCAAGTCTATCTTGGAGAAGACTGTGCAACCTAATCAAAAGGATTGGAGTCTTAGAATAGGACATGCATTGTGGGCGTATAGAACAGCTTTTAAGACCTCTTTAGGAATGTCACCCTTTAGGATGGTTTATGGGAAAGCTTTTCACTTTCTAATAAAACATAAGCACAAAGCGTTTTGGGCCATTAAGCAATGTAACTTGAACTATGATGACACTAGAAATTTTAGGAAATTACAATTGCAAGAGTTGGAGGAGATAAGGGATGAAACATACGAGAATATGACGATTTATAAGGAGAAGTCGAAGGTAGTCCATAACACGATATGAAGCGAGACCCATTAGGAACTTTTTCTAGAGAACCTTCAACAAGATGGAACTATGCCCGCGAACGGATAGATTCAAACACACACAAAAGCACAAGAAACAAAATTGAAAAGATATAAGTAGAACACTAAGAGAAAAGGGGTTAGAAGAAAGATGTTCAAAGGAAAGAATCCTAAGAGAACCTGTCCCTTAGAACCTTAGTAAGAATGTTGGTGAAAGGAAAGAACCTTAAGAGAACTTGTGATATGTGTTGAATTGTTAATATATTTAATCATTTATACTTAGCAATTAATGATATGAAAATGCTTAACATACTCACATTAATTCATATATGATTTTAGGTACAATTAAAAGCAAATAAATTAAAGTGAGTCGAAAGCATTACATGTGAGTCATTTTTCGAAAATTTATTTTTTCTTGTCTTTATGAAGGAAGAGAAAAAATAAATAAATAAAGACAAAAAAATTGGAACAAGAAGGAAACAAGAGCATGAAACGTCGCAGCATGGTCATAAACCTCCGCAACCAAAATGGTAGCTGCTGGGACGTTAAATGCAGACCATGCGTTTTATGAAATTCAAACATCTGCATTTACACAAACAATGTTTGCATAAATGCAGACCACATCTGCACTTCATGCAAACATTATGCATGAAACACAGGCATTTGGTGAAGTGAAGGCACATAAGTGAGCGTGAGCAGTAAGGTTTTAAGGGGGAGCAAGTTTATTTGTCTAATCAATAAATAGTGAAGACACTATAGTAAGCATAGAGGCTTGAGGCGTGTTGTTGGGACCCGATCTCGGGACCGGACCCCAACCCGAAAAATAGAAAACGATTTTACAGACGCGAAACAAAAGAACGGAATACAAAGCCAAACGAAGCAAAAGTGGGCCGAAACAAATGCAAAACGGAAAACGAATCAGAAATCATAAGAATCGAAAGCGAATCGAGTCGAAAGATCGGATAACAAAATGCGGAACAAAAGCGA
>JANSVA010094343.1:0-10859 GCA_025504915.1 Erythroxylum reticulatum
GGGTTTATTTATAGTAGTTAAGCCTCCCCCCTCCCTCACTTCCATCCAATATGGGACAAAAGTCCCTTACCTAACAAACACTAACATGATCAAAATAGTGGGTAGGTTTTTGTAACACGTCCGAGAAGGAACGTTTTCTACTAGTGGAGGTGACGGCTGGCCACCAGAGGCGCTTGCCATAAGGTTGACATTTAAGGATAGTAACGAAGTCTTCCTATCTCCTCGAACTTGACTGATTCACGTCTTTAGATATAATAAGACGTGATATAGATTTATCTCCTTAAAAGTTTTGCATAATGATGGAAGGACAAGATGGCCAAAAAGTGATAAACAAGTCGTCCTTTGATTTGATAAGAACAAGTCTAAGGCTTCAGCTCTAGCGTCTCCGATAGGCTTTAAGAGCTTGATAGCCAATGACCTCTCTGCTAATTCGATTGATGAACAAATGTCAATGCTCTACTTAATTTCTCGTTCTTGCTACCTCCACCGTGTTGTAAATTCAATGAAACTCTGCAAAGGTGTAAACATGATTAAAACGCGTCAAACCCTAGGTTGATCAAGGGAGTTACTGTGGGCATGCAGTGTCTCCATACACGATGATGGCTCTCGCTCGACCTACCACTCTTGCCCCTCTCTTGGTTATCACTCACTCGCTTGTCACTCGGGTTTTGCTCACCAGTCACTGGCTCCCAGTTATTGCTCACTAGTCTCTTGTGTTTCGTTTCATCGCTCCTAGTCATCTCACCAGTCGCTCGCTCCCGTCACTCGTTTCTCAATTATCGATCTCATACTCTTCATTAGCGAGTGAAGACCTATCAAATTATTTGATGCAAGTAACTAAATGCTTAGCAATTTAATGAACTCTGTAATTTAATGATCTAAGTTGCTACCCATTTAAGTTAAAATTGATGATATTTATTTACGTAAGGATACTTGAATGCTTAATTGTGGGGGGATTTGATAAGTGTTAATAAGGTTATGTTTTAGCATGATTTTAAGAATATTTTACTTGTGTTTAGATAATGTTTATATGATTGTTTTGAAAAATTATGAATTAAATTAATCCATAAAAGGCAATATCAAGGTTTTAAAAACATAAACCAACTTATCATTTTGAATGGGACAAAAAAAAAACAACTAGAAAAGCATTACATTATGAATCAGACTCCTAACTACACAGAATATAAATTAGCTCCATATTATGATAAGATTAGAATCTATGTGCATTTTGTCTCCAAATATGGTAATATATAGCTTGATTGCATTAAGTATCTCTCATAATAGCCTTTGATGTTGTTTCTCATTACACTTAAATATTCTCATGTTTCTTTTTCCCCACTAAGCTTGTACCGGATATGATAAAGCAATAAAGAAGCATCATTGTTTTGCTTTGTTGTGCATGTATAATTTTAAGCACCAAATCACAATTTGATCTTATTCCTATTGTGGCTTTTCTAATAGGCATCTTCTTACAATGTCCTTCCAAAAAGACATGAGTATTAAAAAAAAGAATAGGTGAGTTATGCTTTCATGCGCTTGTTTGCATAATGGACATCTATTTGCTATTGTCATATACTTATTCAATTTGTCAATTATAGGCCATTTATTCTTAATAGTTCTCCACAAGGTAATTGAAGCTCTAGGAAGCATATACTTGCACCAAACTAGTTTGTACCATGGTAATATGTAACCTTGAAAGATACTTCTATAAGACACATTGTTGAATTTATTATGTTTAGACAATATCCGATAGTTAAAGTCAATCTTATTTTCCTTGAACTTAATGTTGTTGATTTGATTATGCATACCAAAATCTTTAATTATTGACAAAAGTTCAGTTTTGTGTGCAAGTGCATAAGTAACATATTGATCTTCTCTTATAATGTGTTTGATTGAGGTAAGCTTATCAATATCTTCACATACTGTAATAGCCAACCATCTATCGTTTCAAAAGAATGTATTGACACCATTTGCCAATATTTTGGTTACATAGACCTAAATTTTCTTCTTAACTTAGAAGATTATTTGTGTTGTAGTAGACGCATTATTAGGCCTTTTGATATTCCATAAGCTCCTCCCTTTAGTATAATAAGCATTTATCCATTAACCTATAAAGATTGATTATTTTTAATGGTCATCCATAACCTTTTAATAAGTATAACCAAATTACAAAGTTTCAAAGGAATCATATTCAAACCACCATGTATCTTCAAGGGGTATATATCAGAGTATTTAATAGGAGTAGAGTGTCTTCAACTTCTATTCCCAGATTAAAAAGACTCCTTAAGATTACTACCAATTGTTTTGTTAACATCCTTAAGAAGAGTCATGTGAATTGCCTAATGCAGACTAATTCCATTGAGTATAGTGGAAATTAATTGAGCTCTACCAACTAAGGACAAAGCCTTCATACTCTAGCCATAAATTATTACTTGTATCTTATCAATAAGAGTTTTGAAATCTATATAAGTACACTTATTAGTAGAAATTGGAATTCCCAAATATGTGATTGGCAATTCATTTATCCTAAATCCTGTAAGAGATACTATCATTGATTCTTGTTTTGATGCTTTATTAGAAATGTAGAACAAGCTTTTGCACGAGTTCACCAAGTCCAAACATCCTAGAAAGCATATGATTGGAGTCATTAAGATAGATTTATACACTTTGACTGCTCTAGATAATAGCAACAGGTCATTAGCAATCACCAAATTTTTTATGCCTAGCCTTTGACATTCAAAGTGGAATTTGAACTACTTAGTTCTCTTAACTACACTCTTGAGCGTTATGCTAATTACCTCCATAAAAGGAGAAAATAGATAAGGAGAGGAATGATATCTTTACCTCATTCCCTTGTTGCTTTTGAAACTTCTTAAAGGCTCTCCATTTATAAGTACAATGAAAGATGGAGTTGCAAAGCACTGAACTATCCATTATATAAAAATTTCAGGAAAATCCATTGCATTTATTATTTTTAATAGAAATTTTCAATCAATATTACCATATGCTTTCCTTAAGTCAATCTTTAAAGTACAATCCCTTCCCCCTTTTTTTTTCTGTGATGGCCTCTCATAAACTCCTACATTAGTAAGATGTTGTCACTTATTGACTTACTAAGGATATATGCTCCTTTTGTTTCATTAATATGATTGATTAATACCTTTTTCAATCTATTATCAATAATCTTGGAAATGATTTTATAAATTGAGTTAAAGAAACAATTGGTATATGATCAAAGAAGTAACTAAGTTTCCCTCCTTTTGGTATCAAGGTGAAAAAGTTTTTATTGATTTCCCCAAGCAATTTCCTGTGGCAGAAGAACTCTAAGACAACATAATAAACCATGGTTTTTGTTAAAGGCCAAGCTTTAATGAAGAAAAGCATATTAAACTATAAAGACATGTGGCTTTATATGGATTGATTAACTTTACAACCTTATCAATCTCCACTCTAGTGACAGACTTGGATAAGATATTAGCTTACTCAGTGGGTATAGTTTCTAATATGATTTCCTTGAGTAATTTAATTATGTTATGAGCATTTGGTGGTTCATTCATAACTGATGTGAAATAATTAGCAACCTTATCAAGCAATGCCTTTTGTTCAGAAATGATTTGATTGCTTCAAACTACACTAACAATTATGTTGATGCTCCTCCTTGACAACATAATTATGTGAAATAAAGTATAATTTCTATCCCCCTCTTTAAGCCATTGGGCCTTTGATCTTTGCTTCATCATAGACTAGTCTTAAAACAAAGCTCTTTATACATTATGCATTACAATCTTATCATTCTGCTAAAGTATATTGGAATTAAGATTTCTATACAAATCATCTTGAATAGACCTTTAAGCCACTTTAGCAATTGTTAGCAAGTGATGAGTGTTACCAATGTTCTCTTTATATAGTTGCTTGAGAGAAGTTCCAGTGAATCTCATTTTATTTTCATATATAAATTTCTTATTGCCTTTGACTTTAGTGGTAATAGCCTTCCTAATGATTTCTTGAAAAATTGTTAAAGAGCTCGAAAAATTGTTAAATCTGAATGGTGCCTTGTCACTTACAGATTGTATTTAAATGATGCGTAGGGAATTATATGATAGATTAGTCATAGTGAATATTGAGGTTAAGCTTGGAAACTGTTAAAGCTACTCCAAATTTTCCATATACCTAGCTAATATTTTCCTAATGAAATTGTTACCATATTGATTGTTATTCCACGTGAAGAAATTTCCACCAAATAGGATGTCAGATATCATAATTTCTATATTACATTTCTTTAAATCTGAGTAAAGGTGTTTGGAAGCACACCTTCAACTTCCTCAGGTTTTAAAATGATGTTGAAGCCCCCAGTCAAGAGCCAAGGTTTCTAATTGCTATTTGCTACCCCTATAAGTTGATTTCATAATTGATTCCTCTGAAAAGTATTATTATGCGCATATATGAATGAGATTACACCAGCCTTTTTTGTAGTGGTAAAAACTACATCAATATGTATAGCCTGATCAAACATATCCAAGATTGTAACATTTATTTCCTGGAAATTGAAATTCACTAAAATTCTACCATTAGGATGATATAAGTGATTTGTAATTTGGATCTAGTTAGACAAAATCATCTGCAAAAGATCACATTTTTTCTATCTTTATTCTTGATTCCAAAATGCAGATGATGTCTAGTTTATGCTTTAAAATGAGATCTTTATACCAAAATTTCATGGAGGGAGCATCGGCTCTTCTTATGTTCCAAGCAATCACTTTTATGTGTTTGCATCTGAAATAAGAGATTTTCTCCTCCTTCATTTTCTGAAATTATGTCAAAATAATTCTTAACATCTATAGATGTAGATATCTGATTCATTCACCATTTTAGCCTACTTGGAGTGCATAGGAGTGTTGATGGTGTTTCCCTCCTCCACACACTCTTTCACCATTGTGTGACCCTTTCATAGCTAGAATGGAAGACTAGGGTTGAAAACGTACTAAAAACATGTCAAGACACTTTTGATGAGTTTTATAGGAAGGTATAGTGAGACACTACACTATACATCATATACTGTGTAAGAGATTAGGGTGTGGAGGGTTAATATTTATTAACAAGGAAAGCTCAATATATACAAAAGGCAGTTGAGGTAAATTAAGAAACTACTACCTAAAATATCTCCCAAATTATCTCCTAGATAATATTATATAATTACATACAGTAATTATATAGTCTTATACTCCCCCTCAAGTAGGAGCATGCAGATTACAAATGCCTAACTTAGATTGTAAGTGAGAAATGCCAAGGGCTTTTGTAAAGATATTTGCAAGTTGATTGGTGGATCAGATATGATGACCAGAGATGACCCCAACTTGAATGTGTTCATGAAGAAAATGAAAGTTAATCTTAATATGTTTAGTATGCTTATGGAAAACAAGGTTAGATACAATATGAAGAGCAACTTTATTATCACAATATAGACGTATCGGGTACGTGTTCGAAACACCAAGTGAACATAACAAACTCTTCAGTCAAATCAAATCACAGGTAACAGTGACCATGGAACGATATTTAGCTTTCGTTGAAGAACGTGATGCAATGTGTTATTTTTTAGTCTTCCACAACAGAGGTGATTGACCAAGAGGAACAAAGTAGCTTGTTAATGAGCAACGGCTTAAGGGACAACTAGCCTAAAAAAAATCATAAAAACCATACAAGTGTATATCAGAATCAGTGTGCAAAAGAATTCCCTGCCCAGGATTGCTTTTTAAGTAGCGAAGAACATAAAGAGTGGCCTCCCAATGTTCCATACGAAGTTGTTGTATGAATTGAGCGAAGACATGAATAAAGTAACTAATTTAAGGCTAAGTGAGAGTTAAATAAATCAGTCACCCAATAAGACAATGATATTTCTCTGGGTTGTCAAATAAGGGACCTGTTGCAAGTGCAAGTCGATGATTTTGTTCTATAGGAAATCAAGCAGGTTTAGTGACTGCAAGACTTGTCTCTAAAAGAATATCCAGCACATATTTCCGTTGGCAAAGAAAAATACCTTCCTAATTACAAGCCACTTCAATCTCAAGGAATTTCAATTGGCCAATATCTTTCATTGAAAAATACCCATTAAGATAAACCTTTAGGTGCCAAATCATAACGGGATTATTGCGTGCAATCAGGAGATCATCAGCATAGACAAGAACATAGAGAGAATCAATACCTGTATGCAAGGTAAATAGAGAATAATCGGCAGATGACTGTACGAACCCATAATTCTTTAGAGCAGTCATTAACTTAGCAAACCAACATTATGGGGCTTATCATAAGACATAGAGAGAGCAATGAAGATGACACACCTTGTCAAGATGAGAACTGGAAAAACAAAGAGGCAAGCTCATATAAACTTCTTCTTTCAGGATGTTATGGAGAAAAGCGTTATCCACATCCATCTGATGCAATGCCTAATGTCAAGTAGTTGCAACTACCATCACATTGCAAATAGTCACCATTTTTACCACCTGAGTGAATGTTTCGTTATAATTAATGCCCTCAATCTAATTGTTGCCACAAATAACCAAATGAGCTTTGAATTGTTCAATGGTACCATCATAGTGATACTTGATTTTATAAACTCATTTGCAGCCAATGGCGATTTTATTAGCTGGTAAAGTCTCAAAAGTCCAGGAGCCACTCCTTTTGAGAGCATTAATTTCTTTTTTTATACCTCATACCAACGAGGATCACGAGCTGCCTCCTAATATGAACTAGTTTCCACTTCAGCAGAAAGAGCTATAAGAAAGGCTCGATGTTATACAAAAAAATTATTATAGTTGACATAACAAGCAATAGAATACAATATTCCTGAGTTCACGGAAGGAGAAGTGGCAACAGAGGGGGGAGGTCTACTTGAACTGTATTGGTGAGAACAAAATCACGCAAGTGAACTGACGATTTTTTTCGACGATGACCACAACCATAAAGCCCAGTATCCTTAACTACCTCTATCATATCACACGTTTCCGAAGGCCCAGTATGCAGCAGAGTGTTAACAGCTTGAGAAGGGGATTCTGTAGCCTCTAAAAGTCCATCACCAAATGCTAGTTTAGAGGTAGGTGAAGTAGGTTGGTCAATTAGAAGCGAGTTATGCAAATTCATGTCCCATTCATTATCCAAATAGCTATGAAGGACTCCAATAGAAATAACATTTGAGGATTGATTCGAGAGCAGGTCTAATGATATATTGGAAAAGGGAAAACAAGCCTCATCAAAGCATACATCGCAAGAAACAAAATGATGTTTGTTTTCAATATCAGTCACCTTCCATCCTTTTTAAGTATGTGAATACCCCAAAACAAACACTTTCTACTCCGAGTTCTAAATTTATCTTTGTTACAATCCTTAAAATGAATATAGCACAAGCACCCAAAAACTCAAATATGTTTATAAGTAGGAGGTTAGCCATATATCATCTCATAAAGACTATTTCCTTGACTCAACATAGATGGCGTGCGATTAATAAGATACCTAGCTGTCAAAATACATTCTCCCAAAAAATGAATAGGAAAATGAGCCTAAATGCTCTCGCAACACCAAGAATTTGTTTATGATTCCATTCAACCCACTTATTTTGTTGAAGAGTGTCAACACAAAAAGTTTGAAAAAGAATCCCATGTTCCAAAAACTATGGCCTTGGAGGTTTAAATTTTGTCCTGTTATCACTTCGTACAATTTTAACTAGTTTATTGAATTGAGTTTGAATCACAGAAAAAAATTCTTAAGAATTTAGGGGACCTCACTTTTCTCAACCATCAAATGTATCTGTATAGCATGCGAACAATCATCCACAATAGTTAAAAAATAATGAGCACTGCCAAAAGATGGAACTCAATATGCACCCCAAACATCACAATGAATTAATTCAAAAACTTTCAACACATGACTTGTGCTAACATTAAAAAAAAAATCTCTAGTTTGTTTTACTCATATACAAGCATCACAAAATTTATTATAATCATAACTACCACCATAAGAATTTAATTATGGAAGCAAATGAACTACTATAAAAGAGGAGTGTCCTATATGCTTATGCCATAAATCATAGGAGTCCACTATTGTCACCCGATGTGCTTGAGCTTGCATTGCACCATGAAAATAATAGACCCCGCCATGCCTTTCACCCACTCCAATTAGCATCCTTAAAATGTATTCTTGTATCACACAAAACTTGTTAGTAAACGTTACATGACATTCTAAGTCATCAATTAAGCGAGCCACTGAAATCAAGCTATAAGTTAAACAAGGCACATAAAGAACATTCTCTAATAATAAACTATCACCCAATTGCACTCGTCTAACGTGACTGTCTTAAGTAATCTCACCATTAGGTAGGCTAACCATTTTAGGTGGCAAATCAACCAAATCAAATAAACACCATTCATATGATATGAAGCTCCTGTGTTGAGGAGCCAGTCATCTGTATTATCCATACCTATCAATCTTTCAATTCTAAAAGGTTTCTTACTATTGCTAAACATGACAAGAAAAGAGTTCCATTGATCATTGGCGAGCATTGCCATTTAGGAGTGATCTGTATAACTTATGCCACTTTAGGAACCTACAACAGTACTTGAAGCTTCTCCATCCTACGCAGCATTAGCAACGATGCCTGGGGATTGAAAACCATCACAGCCCCGGCCTTGACCACCACCATGATCACATCCTTGCCCTCGTCCCTATCCATTTGTGAACCACCAGTCTAGATATCTCCTAGTTAATTTGAGGTATTCTTTCAAATCATGACCATCTTTCTTACAATACGAGCATGAAATCTTCTCCTTGTCTCCCCCTATTGAGTAACTTGTCCGCCCCTTTCCTCTTTGTACAAAAAATGCAACAACATCTGCCCGATCCTCTAGTGCTCGAGTTATGTTCTTATGCTTCTCCTCCTTAATCACCATTTGATAGGCTTTACTAAGAGGAGGAAGAGGTTTCATGCTTAAGATATTAATGTGTAATCCACCATACACTTCTCCATCCAAGCCCATCAAAACTTCATATGTCTTTCTGATCTCGATTTTCCTTAGATATTGCTTCGTCAGATTACAATTACACCATTTACAGGTGCATTAGGGCACATTGCAGTATTTAGCAAAATCATCTCACAAAGCTTTGATTCAACCATAATAACTAATTACTACCTGCTAAATTTGTTTACAATTTCCAATAGCCTCCTTCAACTCATGCACACACACAACATCCTTAACATCAAAGTGAACCTTCAAATCATCTTAGAAATCATGTACACTGTCCATATATGCTATATTGGAATGTAAGCTAAGTTCAATTGATGTCATGATCTAACCTGCTAGAGAAGTGCTCTAAAGGTAATCACCTTTAGCAACTATTGTACAAATCATTTTATGATTAATAAAGGCATGCTCCATCATTTTGATGTTCATATATTTATGGATTTAATGTTGATCTTAAATTGAATTAATGAAGTCCTTGATACAAAACATAGCATGGAGGAAATCATGATGAGATCATGATAATAAGATTCCTACCATGTGTAATTATGTTAGTATCTAAACTTTCCCTAGTCATAGGATTAATGAGATGGGATATCATTAATTCAGATGGACTAGCACATGTTATACTCCTTTATTGGATCAAAGAGTAGATCTCATAAGTTGTAAACATGAGTTGTTTAGCATTAACCTATGGATGCTTTCCAAGGGAAATAAGTACATTGGATTGACCTAGTATGAGATAATCATATGGATATTCTATTCCAGTATCAATGATAGTCTCATCATAGCAATGATGCAAGTATCCTTTGACTTGAAGTGCTCAAGGATATATCGGATATTGATCCTGTGCTTTGACTTTATTCATTGGTGCCTTTCAAGGGTTACTCATAAGGTGGTGATTAGGTACAACTTGAGGCATTCGAAGGTAATTGAGTAGCCAATAAAGGATTCACCACTATTGATAGAAGGAGATGATACCCACGACCTTTTATCAAGGTCATTATTCGAGAGTCTCTAGCCGGAGCAGATGTGTGTAATGAATAAAGTCTTCAATGATACATAGAGTAATGAGATCCTCATGACAAGATCTAACATCACTTAGACTAGATGTGATGTACTCAGTCTAGTGGGAGTTGACACTTTGACCATACTCTGAATCAAGTTGGGTATAGATGGTGAAAGGACAATTGCATGGCAATATTGCTTATGGAAGGTTTCGTAGTCAAACCAGTGATTTTTCGATCAATTAGAGGTCATGATGTGTTGCTAGATACCTCTTTTGACTTACTTAAATTAAATTTTAATTCAAGTGGTCAACATAACCGGGAACCTAATGGGTCACACACATAGGAGATCCGAAGGATGTGTAAATTGGTCTTAAATGGTGATTGAAGATATGAGAGAGTGTTTCAAGATTGTATCATGATGTGATCGTAGTAGAAAACATTGTATGGAATGGATTAGAAACAAGTGTTGTTGGCTGCCAATTTGGTCATTAACTTTACAAAATTTCCATTAATGCATGGTAGTTATAGTCATTAACTTCCGATAACTTCCATTAATGCATGATATTCATGGTTATTAACTTCTCATAACTTCTATTAATGCATGTTATTCAGGACCATTAACTTCCCATAACTCTCCACTGGTTATGGGGGTTATGGAAGGCCAAATAGTGTGAAAAATAGAGATCATTTTCGTGCATCTTGTGTAAGATACAAGAAAAAGAAAGGTTGTTCCTTACACACACACTCTTTTTCTCTCTAACTCTCATAAGAGTTCTTGTCTTTGCTAGCATAAAGAAAAAACTCTAGCCATCTCCTAGTGAGGTTTCATCCTTATATCTTCATA
>JANSVA010094354.1:0-10858 GCA_025504915.1 Erythroxylum reticulatum
TTCCTCCTTGGCTTCATTTTTCTATTTTCTTTGATTTTGTAATGTACAAATTGATGTAATGATGAAGATGGAGCAGCAATGGATTGAAGGAATGGAGAGGTAAAGATTTTGGTGTATCTTTTTGTGTATTGTCATAGTTTCGATTTTGTGAAAACCAAGATGCTGGAATTTTGTTTCAATGAATCTAGTTTTGGTTTTTAATGTAAAAAAAAGTGCTGGATTTTTGTTTCAAGGAATCAAGTTTCGGTTTTGATAAAATAGTAAGTGCTAGTTTTTGTTTTAATGGAATGAGTTTCGGTTTTAATGAAAAGAAGTGCTGAAATTTTTTGTCATGACAAAGATTTGGTTTTATGAAAATCTAGTGCTGGGATTTTTATATTCAAAGTGACAAATTTTGGTTTTTATAAATGCCATTACATTTTGCTTACCGAATGGACAAGTTCATGTGAGTGAAGAGTTCGAAGCGAAAGATCCACATCCAAGAAGAATATTTTGGGCCTAAAAGGCTTGTAATTATTTTTATGTTTTTAGGATGGACAATCAAAAGTGGCTTAATTAGTTCATGTGATGAATGAAGAAATGAATGAAAATAATATGTGATGTTTTGTGATTACATGTCATTTAGAAAATTGCCAACCCTAGGCCTTTCCATGCATTCATTAGGTATGAGATATATAATGAAACAATATAGGATGGATAATAAATTGCATCTAGACAAGATGGTATTTAAAACTTAAAGCCCAAAAAGATTGGGTGGGATAGGATGCTAATGTGAGAGTCCACGGTCTTCAAATGATGGACCATTTGCATATGGTGAAGTGTTACTCCCCATTGGAGGGCATGAATCCTATATCTTTCATGGTTTGGGTCTCCTTAAGGGTAAGTCCACTTATTGGTAGCAAATGTGACCTCCCACCGAGGCATGGTTTGTAAGTATCTTTAGTGAACGAATCAAATGGTTAAACACTTAACATTTGTTATCAATAATCTACCCACCGTAGCTCTGTTGGACCAAATTATGATGCTTCTCAAAAAGTTAGGCATGAGATGCTTGGTTGTTTTTTGAGTGGGAGGGTCCTTAATGGATAAGATGGCCCACCATCATTTAGTCTGTTATAGATAAGAAAAATAACCGTCATATAATGTTTTAATTTTTTAAGTTTTGTTAAATCTATCATCATGCATACATGAATCATGACTTTATACAAAATTCCAATATTTGACTAGTATGCTCATGTTTTAATAATTTATATTTTCAGACATTATCAACCATAAAATGAACCCACTCACCCTACTCTTGACAAATAACAAATTAGAAAATGGAAACAATTTTAATGAATGGAGACGTAAACATGACATTATTCTTCAATATGAACGTATTTCATAGGTGTTAACTAAAAATGAGCCTACACCTCTGGGTGAAGAGTCAACTCTTGAGATAGTCCAACAAGATGAGCGTTGGCAAAATGTTGACAAGACTACTAAGTGTTATATTCTAGCTTCTGTCAGCAGCATGTTGCATAAGCAAATTGCTTGTATGAAGACTGCTAGTTCAGTGGTCCATTACCTACATGAGATATTTGGTGTGAGGACTAGGTCTGAAAGAGTGAAAGCTATTCAAATCTTTCAAAATCTCAGCAAAAAACTGGTGAACTGGTGCAGGATTACATGATAAAGGTAATCTCTGCGGTCACTGAGGTTGAGATGCTTGGCGCAGATATGGATGCGGACACACAGATGATTATGATCATCAATAGCTTAAACTCTTCTTTTCAGCAATTTAAGTTGGACTATGATCTCAACAGGAAGGATATCACCTTGGGTGAGATGATGAATACCCTCTAGAGCACGGAGGAGATATTGAATATCAAGGGTTATGGGCCTGAGGCTAATGTAGCATCTTTGTATCACCCCTTACTATAGGGTACACACTGGGATGCTCGAAGGTCATTCCGGTACATAACCTACGATAAAGGTGAGCTATGTTCGATCACTACATTCACTTCACATGGAATCATATCAATATTCACTTATAAAGCATCAATAGAAAACCATAATATTTTAAAACCAACTTTTTCCTCATTTCACTTCACAAAATTGAAAGTCTACATTGTGTCTTTCAACATTTTTTATATGTACATCAACAGAACCTAATACAAAAAAATACTACATGAAAGAGGAAAATATAAACAATCTAACTAATCTGTCCAAATATCCCAGTTAACCGACCTTTGAGCCATGATTTCCCTTGCTAATCACAATCTACACGGCTGGTAGAGCCTTTCAGTAGCTAGAGTCATCTCTCAGTATTGAAAAGACAACGCTGCAATTTTGGTGAGTTTTGCGAACTCAATGAGGTAACCATTATCGATGGTTCACTCAATTCATACATCACAACAATTCACATAACATATTATCATGTAGTGCACTTTATGTAAATTTCATATCATCACTTAAGCATAGGCATTTCATTTCAAGAAATATACTTAACAATGTACATATGAGATGCTTATGAGACACTTTCTAATTATTCTATTATTGTGATCGAGTGCCTAAACTGTCTCGTATCCATTTTAGATATCAGGCTCATTAATAACTGTCCCTTATCTGCTTAAGGAATACAGGGCTCATTTTGCATAGGGGGCCTTAGGCTCTTAATAACTTTTGAGCTCGAGGCTCATTTTCACTAGTTAAGCTTTTAGCTCTGATCGGTAGAAACTCTGGTCACAACTGCCATTATTTGATTATGCACTCATGTATGGACTACATGTACCACAATCACTCACATTATACAACACTTAGGTCTTCACATTCACATTCAAGTAGCACTTCAATATCTCAATCCACAGTCACATTCATCGAACCTTCTATCCGGAATCCACAATTGTGCACATTTAATTATCATTCAAAGAGTAATTTAAGCAAACAAGTAATTAAGTAAGGCCATCTAGGTTGCTCGCTAGTTGCTTCTGAAGCTAATGCCTAGAAGATCCGGAAACGTCTGGAGGTTGACATTCCATTTGCTCCTCTATCACAAATAATATACATAATATCATAATTTGGACAATCATAAGTATTCAATAATGCGCATGTATGAAATGAATTATGTACAATGCATGTTCATGATAATACCGGATATTTATCCATCAATTTCATCATAAAAACAATCTCATAACAAAACTAATCTAACTATAATTTATTGTTAGATTTATGCCTCACAAAACCATTAAAATCTCTATTCCTTTCTCATTAACTCTCTTCAGAATTTTTTTCCAAGTCATACTTTCGGATCTACTGTTCACATTTAATTAGAAAGCAAAACTGATGTAATTTGGTCATCCTCTCTTCTAGAAAAGTGTTCCTCTATGTCTTATCTTTCCATTGACACCAAAATCACTCAATTGGATTCAGTAATTTGGAAGATATACCTCCAACATTACTGTGTTGCTCACATTCAATAACAGTGTACTATATTCAAATTCCATCCATAAATTCAATATCTTAAAAAAAAATTGAAATTCTACTTCTAGAGAAAATTTGTAGGCCCATATCTCTAGTTTAGTCCAAATAAAAAGTTATCTTATTTGAAGTCCTACAGATCAATATATCATCAATATACTAGAACATGTTAAGTAAAATATCCAGTTCATGCTCTTCCAATCGATACCTTTACTTTGATTGAATCAATCTTTTTCCAATCAAAATCAAAAGCTATAAATTTTTATAGAAGGATAGAGTAATGTGTTATGAATTTAATTCTTTAAAAATCAGGTCATTTGGAGTTTGGATGAGAAAATTATGGCAAAAGGAGTAGAACATGTTCAGGCTGGGAGGAGGACCTGCAGGTCGTGATTGCGAAGATCGCGACTTGTGCGTGCCTTCGGTAGAGTCGCAATCGCGACGCCTTCCTCCCTTTTCTCTTCTTCTTCAGACTTGTTTGGTATAATAGGTATAAATTTTACTAAAAATATTGGATTTAGGTGGTTCAAAGATCTTTTTGAAGAGGACTTCTATACCTACAACTTCTAAATAGACCTCAAAAATAAAATTTTCCTTTATAAGGGGTCAAAATTTCAAATCAATGCAACTGTCCCGAATGCCATCCCATGTAACATCACAGACTTCTAAATATCATATCTCTCCAATACAATGCCGAAAATTTTCATAAGTTATATCAATAAAAAAATAAAAGAAATATCTACAACTTTTATGAAGACAATTTTGTCAAAATCTGTCCATATCAATACATAAAATTCACGGAAACTTTAGCTCAAAAATTCAACATTGTTACTATTCATTCCCAGAAAATTTCCAGACTTCCATTTTTTTCAAAAACCCATATTTCAAATTTTTATTTCTTGTTTTTCTAATCCATTTCAATCAACTCATTCAATATAAATTCATACTACTCCAAAATGTGCACATTTAATCAAATTCTCAAATTCATAAAAAAGAAACAAATATCAGTGTTCCACTCTTCATGTTCTGCATTTTCAACTTTTATACACATTCTCTATTTTTCTTCTCAACATCCATTTAAACACTCATTCCCATCTCAAACCATCATTTTACAACTACCCTTCAACTCAAATACTACTTTTTTGATCATCTCTAAGGAAAACACCAACTCACGTAAACACACACATATATATATTCATGCACAGTGAAGAAAAACAAGAAATAGAGTATACGACCTTTTCATTCTTTGATTTTTTACACTCACTTCACACACCATTTTTATTGCTATTTCAACTCCAAAAATAATTTCCACAACATCAGATCATTAGAAATTCATCAAAAACTAAATAACTCTACAATCAAAATTTTCATCCCATCCACAGTATTCATGAATATATATATATGTATACGTAAATGTCATACTCAATGCAGATGGAGTGATTCATCAATTTTATGTCATAAATCCATAAGTCTAACAAATTTCTTCACTACTTACTTGTTGAAGACTCCAAAATCTTCAATTACCTTCAATCTATAACTCCATGCGAAATTTCATAGTCCTTTGTGTAACTGACCAACTTCTGATTTTTCTTTAGGTAGAAAACACCAATAGCAAAATGGGTTTGATAAGGAAGAGGAAAAGCAAAGAAAGCTATCTGGAGGATATTTGATGAAAACTTTGTGTGTTGGGAGGAAATCCGAAGAATGCAATGAAGAAGGAAGAGCTTAGACATATAGCTAAACCTTTATCGATTCTCAGATAACTCAACTTACTGTTAGCAAATTACAAAAGCAACTTAACTATATGACACTTGTGACTTTCCTAATGCCTAAGTTCTAACTTAATTCGCTTTTGAACTAATTACTTCAACTGTCATCTTTACAATCTAATTATCTCCAATCTTTTTTTGACTTCTTTTTTTCCCCCTATTTTCCATAATACATCTATAAATTCCAAAATAAATCCGAAATTCACCAAAATTCAAAAATATCACAATTCTACTAACTCGTAAAATTTCCAATGTAAAAACATTTATAATTGTAAAAAATTCACAAATCAATCCAATTATACCCGGAATTATTCATGAATGCATGTACACTTATTTTCAGGTGCAGATAAATTCACTATTCATGTAGATTTGTATGACATATTATGTATAAGCATGAAGAAGCATGTCTAAGCATTTCCTAAATCACCCACATTTACTATTTTAACCTTCTCACAGGTAATGGGATGTTACAATTCTCCCCTCTTTAAAATAAATTTTGTCCTCGAAATTTTTACTTTGTTTGTTCAAACAGGTGGGGATATGTCTCCCTATATGTTCCTCTATCTCCCATGTTGCTTCTTCAGTTGAGTGGTTCCTCCAAAGGACTTTTACCAATGGAATGACCCTGTTCCTCAACTGTTTGATCTGCAATCCCACAATCTTGATCGGCTCCTCTATATAACTTAAGTTACTAGTAACCTCAATCTCCTGAGCCGGTATCACATGTGTTGGATCTGATCGGTATCTTTGGAGCATACTCACATGAAACACATTATGCAACTGAGACAGCTCATTCAGTAAAGCTAACTTATAGGCTAAAGGTCCTATCCTCTGAATGATCTCATAAGGACCAATGTACCTAGGGCTCAACTTGCCCTTTTTACTGAATCTCAAAACTCCCCTCTAGGGTGACACTCTTAGTAATACTTTGTCTCCCACACTATACTCCATATCACGTCGGTGTTGATCTACATAACTCTTCCACCTATCCTGAGATGCTTTAATTCGGCTTCGAATCAACTTTACCTTATCCATTGTGTCCTGTATCAACTCTGGGCCTTCCACCATTCTCAATCCCTCTTCATCCTAATATAATGGCGACCGAAATTTTCTACTATACAACGCCTCATAAGATGCCATTCCGATGCTACTATAATAATGGTTACTATAGGCAAACTCTATCAATGCCATATATTGATCCCAAGCTCCTCTAAACTCCAATACACAAGCTCTAAGCATATCCTCAATAGTCTTGATTGTCCTCTCACTCTGTCCATCTGTCTGAGGATGAAATGTTGTACTAAAGTTCAACTTCGTACTCATAGTAGACTACAAACTCCTCCAAAACCTCGAAGTAAATCTGGGATCCGTATCCAACATTATGGACATTAGAACCCTGTGCAGTCTCACTACCTCATTCATATATTTTCGGGTCAACTGATCAAGTGAGTTATTCTCTCTCAGTGGTAAGAAGTGGGCCAACTTAGTCAACCGGTCCACTATGACCTACATAGCATCATTCTTCCTTGGAGTTTTAGGCAATCCCATGATGAAGTCCATAGTAATCCGTTCCCATTTCCACTCCAGAATGGGCAACAAATGGAGTTTCCCTATTGAAGCTTGGTGCTCAGCTTTAACTTACTGGCAAGTTATACATCTAGATACATATTCCACCACTTGCTTTTTCATTACAGGCCTCCAGAAATGCTGCTTCAGTGTGTTATACATCTTGGTAGTACCAGGATGTATAGCATAGGTGACCATATGAGCTTCCTCGAGAATCTCCTTCGTCAGATCATCCATATTAGGCACACATAGCCTCTGTCACGACCATAATGTCTCATCCCTCAACTTAAAGTCAGAATCTGGATTCATCTTCTCTTTTTCCATAAGCTTGACCATTTCAGGATCTTGACTTTGTACCCTTTTGATTTTTTCATATAGCATAGGTCTCAACTTCAATGTAGCAATCAAGGCCCTATCATGCTCCAAATTTAACTCTACATTCATAGCTCTCAAGTGAATCAAATTAGATAACCTTGATAACTGAATCTGAGCTGCACTGATATTAGACTTCCTGCTCAAAGCATCTACCATCGCATTAGCTTTTCCCGAGTTGTACTCAATGGTGTAGTCATAATCCTTCAGTAACTTAATCCATCTCCTCTGCCTCATGTTCAACTCCCTTTAACTCAGATATCTCAAACTCTCATGATCTTTGTATATCTAGAAAGTCTCTCCATACAAATAATGTCTCCAAATCTTTAAAGCAAATAAAACTGCAGCTAGCTCTAAATCATGTACCGGATAATTGATCTCGTGAGACTTTAATTATCTCGATGCATAGGCGATCACCTTGCCATGCTGCATCAATACACATCCGAAACCTTGATGCGACGCATCATATACACCACATAACGTCCAGTCCCTGATGGAATAGTCAACACCGGTGCAGTAGTCAACTGATATTTCATCTCCTCAAAGCTCTTCTGACACTCCTCACTCCATCTAAACACTGCATTCTTCCTCAGAAGTTTTGTCAGAGGGGCTGAAATTAAAGAAAACCCCTCGACAAACCTTTGGTAATATCTAGCCAATCCTAGGAAGCTTCGAATTTTTGATGCATTTCTCAAAGCTTCCTAATTCATCACTGCCTCTATCTTCTTTGGATCTACCTATATGCCATCCTAAGTCACTATATGTCCCAGAAACACAACCCGATCTAACTAAAATTTACATTTACTGAATTTAGCATACAACTACTTCTTTCTCATAATCTGTAAAATAACTCTCAAATGATCAACATGCTCCTTTATGCTCTTCAAATACACCAAGATATCATTAATAAACACAATCACAAATCGATCCAGGTAGGGTTGAAACATCTTATTTGTTAGGGCCATAAAAGTTGCTGGGGCCTTAGTTAGCCTAAACGGCATCACTAGGAACTCAAAGTGCCCATACCTAATCCTGATGCATTCTTAGGTACATTAGCCTCTGCTATCTTCAACTAATAATACCCTGATCTCAGATCCAGCTTAGTAAATACCTGAGCTCCCTGCAACTGATCAAGCAAATCATCAATTCTAGGCAACAAATACTTGTTCTTCACTGTTATTCGATTCGACTGCCTATAATCGATGTATAAACTCAAAGTCCCATCTTTCTTCTTCACAAATAGCACTGGAGCTTCCCAAGGTGAAACACTGGGTCTAATAAAACCCTTTTCCAACAACTCTTGCAACTGAGCCTTTAACTCCTTCAGTTCTACAGGTGCCATCCTATATGGAGAAATAGATATAGGAGCAACACCTAGAACTAGATCAATCGTGAACTTTGTCTCCCGATCTAGTGGTAAAGCAGATAGCTCATCAAGAAATAAATCTAGGAATTCCCTAACCACTGGAATGTCTTGTATACTCTGCTCATCCCTAGTATCAATGACGTAGGCCAGATAAGCCTCACATCCTCCCTGCATCAATCTCAGTGCACCCATAAATGATATCATCCTAGCTGGCACTGCCTGACTAACTCCTCTAAAAACTGCCCTCAGCTAGCTAGGGGATTCTAATACTACCTCATTGGTATAGTAGTTTATGATGGCCCTATGGGCAGTCAACCAATCCATACCTAGGATCACATCTATCTCCCTCAACTGTAATACAATCAGGTCTGCCTTCAACTCTACTTGATCAATCTTAATCGAGCACCTCATACAGACCTCTCCTAAGACAATAGTACTACCTAGATGAGTACTCATCTCTATCCCACACTGTTACAACTCCCTATCCAATGCAGTCTATATGCCAAATGTGGTGCAATAAAGGAGTGTGTGGATCCTGGATCTAGCAGTGTAAAAGCCTTAAAGTCATAAATAAGAAGTGCACCTGCTACCACATTTGGTGAGTCTTGGGCCTCCTGCCTGGTCATAGCATAGACCCTAGCCTGAGATTGTGGTTGGCTACCCTGCCCCTTAGTCCTCATAAAAGAACTCCTAGCTCTCCCTCGACCTCTACCTTGGCCTCTCTGTCCGAATCTGCCACCTCTACTTTGCTAGACTATAGTATTACTCCCAGATCGCCCACTGATAGCAGACTGAGCTCCTATAGTAGCAGGTCAATCTATGATCTAGTGGTCCATGGAGCCGTATTTGAGGCAAGCTCTAGTCAGTCTCTAACACTCACCACTATGCCTCTTCTCACAGTGCTCACAACTTGGAAATTGATTATGTACTGTACCCTTTCTACTGCTAGTTTGTGAAAACCTACCCCTCTTCCTAGATCCTGACTGCCTGGATCCACCTGATGATCTGAATGATCTATTCTGGCACTTACTAAAGCTCCTGTCAGAACTACCCTGTCTCTCACTAGGCCTCTTCACTCTGGACCCTTGCCCAGTCTCAGCTTGTTTCTCTCTCAGCAGTTGTTCAATTCTAATAGAAGCAACTCTCAACTCAGTGAAAGTGCTCAGGTTTGAAATCGCCAACCTTGTTCTGATCTCCATATTAAGTCCATTCTAAAACCTCCTGCACTTGTCTTCTTCTGTAGGGATCAGAGTAGTAGCATAACCTATCAACTCATTAAATCGGGCCTCATATTCAGAAACTGACATCCTACCCGACTTCAATTCCAAGAACTCCTGCATCTTCATGTCCAAATAGATTTTAGGCATGTAGTTATCTCTGAAGACCCTCAGAAAGTATTCCTACTTCAACTGGCAAGGCCGGGTGATATTGCCTAGAACAATTTTCCACCACTAGTAAGCTGGGCCCTGCAGTAGAGATACTGCATAATCGAACCTCTCATCAGGCTCACAATCCATCTAATCAAATCCCCTTTCTGTCCTCTCCAACCATCCCTCGGCCTCAGCAGGGTCTGTGCTGCCATAGAAGTCCACAGCTCCCTGCTTCCACAACCTATCATACCTCCTCTCCCTTCTCTCGGGAACTTGAGGAGGCATTTCCTTAGATCGAGGCACCAAAGACTCTTTATTGGCTCCTATGGATCCCTAGTCAGTTGATTGATCAATCTAATCACCTAGAGCGGATGACCTATAACAAACAACAACTTCAATCATTATCCGCATTTCTTATGATATTTCATGCTTAACATTCCTTTATGTCCAAACAGATGCCAAACCATGCTTTGATACCACTTAAATGTAGCGCCCCCTTACCGTAGGGTACAAATCGGGAAACCTGGAGGTCATTTCGGTACATAACCTACGATAAGGGTGAGCTACGTTCTATCACTACATTCACTTCACATGGCATCATATCAATATTCAATTATAAAAAATCAATAGAAAACCAATATTTTAAAACCAACTTTTATCCTCATTTCACTTCATAAAATCGAAAGTCTACATTGTGTCTTTCAAAATTTTCTATATGTACATCAACAAAACCTAATATAAAAAATACTACATGAAAGAGGAAAATATACACAATCTAACTAATCTGTCCAAAAATCCCAGTGACCGACCTTTGAGCCATGACTTGTCTTGCCAATCACAATCTACACGGATGGTAGAGCCTCTTAGTAGCTAGAGTCATCTCTCGGTTCTGAAAAGACAACGTTGCAATTTTGGTGAGTTTTGCGAACTCAATGAGGTAACCATCATCGATGGTT
>JANSVA010094364.1:0-10858 GCA_025504915.1 Erythroxylum reticulatum
AGATTAAAGAGTACAAGCCAATTTGAAAGTGACTGTGAGAGGTTGAGCTTGAAATTGAAATGATTGTTTGATAAATGTGACAAGGGTTAAAATCCCCCATAAGAATATATTAGTAGAATTAAGATCAAAATTTCATTATGATTTTATACATTTATAATTATAAATTGATTGAGGAGCTACGTGTGAAAGATGAAATAAATGACAATAGGAAGATAAGATAGAAAGGAGGAAAGAATAAAAGGGGAATGAAATAGACATAATTGACTTTATAAGAGATGAATGATGTGTAGCAAGGAGAAAGATATAAATGCATATAAGAGAGGATTTTATGTACGCATAGGATTAAGAAAAAGATGAATCAAATGAGAAGAGTGAATGCACTCTATATGGTAGTTGAATTATTATGAAATGATGTAACATTAGAAGTGCTAAATTTGGGAAAATTGAGGTAAAGTTGATGTTGGTATGTGTGTTATCCCAAGGAAGAAAGTGCAGGGCATAATGGTGGCCTGACAAAAATAGGTTTCTGTCATGATCATGGCAAGGGATAAAAAGAGAAATATTTTCTAGGATCAATTGAGATCAAAGTATTACTATTGTAAGATAATAGGTAATCTGTCAGAAATAAATCTCTAAATAGAATGGGAAGGCCTTGATTGATAAGGATTATATGAACAGTATCGATGATCATAACAAGAAATCTTCTTTCAAAGAAGAATTTCCCTATATTAGGTTAAGATAATCAGATGATTCAATCTAAGAATGATCAATAAAGGAACAAATCAGAAATGAATATGTAATGAATCAAAAGTGAATATTAGATTCATATCTCCAGTGGAGACTCAAGCATAAGAGGTAGAATATGCTATTAAGAAAACATGCATTTTGTTTGATGTGAAATATCCAACTATGTTATTAGATTATTGAATTTGAGGAGACATTAATTACTAATATGAAGAGAATACAGGCCCACATTATATTCTGTGTAAATATGTTCGGGACATACGAATTTGATCTGATGAATGTGTTAAAAACATAGGAAGTCAAGATTACAAATAAATTGAAATATATGGAAAAACTAGTAAGAACAAATACTTTGAACAAGTCAATGTAAAATTAGAGGAAATACAATAAACTGAGAAAACCATTCGGGAAGAAGAAGTCAATTGGGAAAATTGAAAATAACATTAGATAATACTACCTCAATGAAGAATTAGATTCTTAAAGAATTAAGAGAACAAATAATAGGCACAAGAAAATTTGGGTTATATCTGTTGGAATCAACAATGCCCGCGATAGGATTATGGTATTGAAGATTAAAGTGATCTAAAAAATTATATTAATTAGCGACTATGATCATAGATGGTATTTTTAGTGTATTCAAAAAGTAAAGAGAACATTTTGAATACTTGAGGAAATCTTACATATCATGAAGGTAGAAACAATTATGTGCCAAGTTCCATAAAAGTGAATCTTAGCTTGATCAAATAAATTATAGGGGGTATAGTATTTGAACATGGCATATTGGGAGACCCAAAGAAAGTGGAGGTGATGATAAAGTGAGAAACTACAAGGAATATATGAGAGGTTAGGAGTTCTTTAGAACTAGCCGTATGTTGGATACTACCATAGACTATTAAAGGGTTGTACTAATCTTATCCCTTGATAAAAATGCTTAAAGAAAATGTGTAAACAATATGAATGAAGAATGAAAAAAAAAGGGATTTTGAGGAACTATATCCCCAATATTAATTATGCCATTTGGATTTGGAAATTATGTAAGTATATAATGAAGTTTTACATTAGAGATTAAGATACAATCTGTTGCAATAGTATAAAGTGATTTTGTATGAATAGAGACAATTAAAGTCTCATGAGTTGATTTTGATACATGGTTTAGAATTACTATGATAAAAATTTCTTTGAGAGCTTGGAGATAGTAGATGTACAGAGACATTTAGGAAATGTACAGATCATTTAACTTTGAGGTAATTATTGAGTATAAAAGGATTGAATATAAAATAAAGACAATGAATAGAGTTACCTACAGATTATGATTATACAAATGAGTATTTTTTTGTAAAGCTAGTGTTGTATATGATGCATTAAGCAGAAATCCCAATTGTAGTGAAGCATAAATTCAGATATTGAGGTCACCAAATCTAGTGAAATAAAGAGCATAGAATTTGGAAAAAATGAAGTATTTCTAGCTACTGAATATAAGATTGGTTTCAAATGAAAGAATTAATCAAGCCCAAAAATTGTGGATTCAGGGTTGTGAATCTTATAGAGGAATTGAAAATGAATATGAATTTTTGAGTTTAATTAGGGAAAATGTTACTTTGGGATTGAAATGGGAGGTATAGGTACTCGATAAAGATGATTAAAAAAAGAGATTTTTGGATAACGTACAAATGATGAACTAAGCTATACATACTAGTAGCAATACGCAAAATAGTATTTAGTGTTAAGGATGTAGAAACAAGTGACTGAATGTTTGAATTACCAACAGTCCTAAGTTTTCGAGATATACTTAAAGCTTATATGTATGGAGTTCATAGAAACATAAGATCAATGTATAGTTCTAATTGACTACAGGCATAACCATCGTTATCATAGTGCTATCATTATAATACTGTATGAGGCATTATACGACAAAAAGATTCATTCACCCTTACATTGAAATTAAGAGGGCTTAAAAATAGTTAAAGGCTAGAATAAATTCAAGATACTGTTAGTTTGTGAAATGAATCTGTAATAGAAATTAAGTGGCTTATGAAAGATGAATGAATTTCATGGATTAACATTGAGACTATGGAATATAGTGAAATAGACATAAGAGCGGAGTGTATTAATATTGAAGAGATGGGAATTATTAAAGGAAAGCTGAATTGTTTCTAAGAGTATCACCTTGCCAAAGTGTACTTAGATAGAGATAAGGTGTGCTCAAATAAGGAAAAAGGATAAACTAAGATTGAATTGTAATGGTTTACATGAAGTTATTGAGAGCATAAGACCATTAACATATGAGTTAGTATTACCCATAAAAGATGTTTCTGTTATATGGATATGTTTAGGAAGTTTCATTATGATCCGATATATGTGTTTTTGAAACTGGAAGTTAAAATTTTGAGTAATCTAAAACTCATTAAGGAAATAGTTAAGATAGTGTGATATCTACATAAATGATCGAAAGACCTAGTAGGTCTATTGATTATGGTCAACTGAAAGAAATTATTCGAGCAATGAAGTTAAACAAGGAACTGAAGAGTATTTAAGGAAATAATACCCCTACCTTCCTGATCAATTAGATAAGAATTTTGAGGATGAAATTCATTAATAGGGGAAATTGTAACAACCTGTTCCCATACTAAGGGTTAGAACCCTAAAATATGGTACATGAAAGATCAATGAGAGATAGAAAAATGTGTCTCATGCTCATGCATAAAGTTAGCATACATGCACGTGAATATTAATTGTTACACACATTAAAATAATTTTACATGCATTCATTGACATTTCTAGTATAACTGATTATAAATGTGCTTATATGAGAATTATGAATTATTTGTATTGAAAAGTGAATTGGAGAAGTATAAATAGTTGGATTTAAAAGTTTGGTGAATTTAGGAAAAATGCCAAGTGGCAAGTCAATTATAAATGGAAATAGAAATAAGAGTCAAATAATAGTGAAGAATTTTGGAGATAACTTTAAAAATTATGAGAAGATGATATTGAAACTTGTAGAGACATATGAAGTAAAGTTGAATTGTGTTCAATCATCTAAGTTATGAACCCTTAAAATCCCTAGAGTCTGTTATTAGTTGAGCCCTATAAGTAACTCTAACTAATAGACGTTCTAGTACATACTTCAATTACATTGCCTTATTTAGATGAAATCTCTTTATCTGAGTATATTTTACAATTGCATCGTCTTGCTTAGACAAAGTCCTTTGTCTAAGTACATTCTCCAATTGCATCGTCTTGCTTAGATGGAATCCCTTTGTCTGAGTATATATTTCAATTACATCATTTTGCTCAGACTTAATCCCTTTGTTTATTTCATTCAACATCCATCCGTCTATTTCGTTTAGTCTGATCCGTTCAGAATTGATACCTTCATCTAATCCAATCAAACTTGATAGCTTCATTTGATCCATTTAGACTTGATAGCTTCATCTGATCCATTCAAACTTGATAGCTTTGTCTGATCCAATCAGACTTGATAGCTTTGTCAGATCCATTCAGACTTGGTAACTTCGTTAGATCCAATCAGAATTGATACCTTCCTCAAATCCATTCAGACTTGATAACTTGTCTAATTCCACTTAGACTTAATCACTTCATCTTGTTCATCTAAAACTGAATAATTTTGTCTGTTCCATTTGTCGGATCTCAGAAACTTAGTCATTTTGTTTGATTCATTTCAGACTTAATCACTTCGTCTGATCTCACAGACTTAGTCATTTTGTCTGATTTATTTTAGACTTAATCATTTTGTCTGTTTCATTCATCATCTATTCGTCTGTCCAATTTAGCACCCATTTGTCTGTTCCCTTTAACTGATCCACTCAGACTTGATAACTTTGCCTAATCCATTCAGACTTGATTACTTATCTGATTCATCTTAGATTAAATCACTTCGTCTTATTTATCTAAGACTAAATCATTTTATCTATTCCATTCATCTGATCTATTTAACTACTCCATTCATCATTCATTTTACCATTCCATTCATCATTCATTCGACTATTCCATTCATCATTCATTCGGTTGTTCCTTTCATTATTCATTCGTTTGTTCCATTCATCCTCTATTTGTTTGTTCCATTCTTCTGGTCTATTCTCCTAATCCATACGTATGATCCATCTTAAATGCTTCATTTTATTCAGCTTTTACTTAAGTATCGTCTTGATTGATGAATTGTGTCACATATATTGATCTACACACTTAACAAATTCATCAAAAATAGTTCACACACTTCCATTTTATTATTATCTGAGTTTCATCAAAATCAATAGAAGAAGTGAAGTCTTCTTGACCTAACAGACTTATTTCACGTATACTGTCTAATCAAAGGATAATTAAATATAAATACCTTTGAATAGTCAGTTTCTTCTGGATACTTCTGATATAAAGGAGACTAAGTTACTTTTTGACTTAGTCTTTTTTTTTAAATATCTTCTGCAAGCCTTTGTCCTTCATGGACTTTAGATTCACTGAAACCTTCAATAGAGTGATATCTTACTTTCATCTACCTTTTGCTACTCCAACTTCGTTATCTATTCCTTTTGCCTCAAGCAAAAACTAATCTAAACCACCTTCAAGATGATGTACGTGGGTGCATGAGAGTCAGGTTTCTTAGAGACTCTTGAAGAAGCCATATATAAACAAGTAAGTATAAGCACCACTCCTCTTGAATTGATGAATGAAACATGTTTTGATGATGGTTATTAGTTAAATGTTCATCAAAATGAGAATGGTACATGTTAAAACGTGGATGAGAAATTTGGATAGATTCAAGTCTTGCATTGGTGTTTTGATGGATAATAGATTAGGTAATGACATAATGTTGGATTGAGTGAGTAAATAGTTTTTAAAGTGTGCTGGAGAAATATTAGCTGTAACTTTTTCCACTGAATATGCTTCTGTATTTTAGTTATAACTTGTTCTGTAATTAGCCAAATGAGATGGATTTTAATTTGGATTAAATTAGAGTTATGTGGCTACAGTTTATATGCAGAAGTTGAATTTTGATACAATTCCTAAGACTTTCAATTTCTTGATGGAAGTTGAGTATTGGGTGTAGGAAAAAGTGCAGGAAACAAATTTGGATACATTATAAGTTCTTGTTCTGTTTTTGTGATAAAATAATGTGAATCTATTTAGGCATTGTTGAGATTAAATAAAATGAGTCTAGAGTTAAAGAAAGGGATTAATGTGGTGTTTTGAAATGTGAAGGATCAAGGTGATAGTTAGAAGTGAAGCGAAAGTGAAAATGAAGGCTATAACTTAGTGAATGAAAGGATAATATCAAAGGACCTAAGGCATGAGCATAATGAGATTAAAGATGTTCGTATGATTGTAGTTGTGATTCAAAAAAGTTGACGAATATGTATTAAGTGATTAATTATGAATGAAAATTGCTATTATGAGATCATATGAGGTTGGAAAAGAGATGACAAGAAATAGAGTTATGGTATAGAGTAACCAAATGTTCTTAAGGTGTAAGCTTATAAATAAACTAGACATATACAAAGGGTAAAGATTGAATGGAGAATTTAGAATGATCATATGCAAATGAAGTGTAAATCTAAGCTCAATTAGACAAATATGAAACATGAAATGAGAATGAACATAAAATGTGAATTTAGAAAATATACTCGAGATTGTCATTGAGCATGCATTATACATTACACAAATACATGTGTGTAAAACTGAATGTTTATGCGATGTGCATTTAATAATGTGTGTGCAATATGTGTTTTGCATAATGATGATACAAGATAGAATTTCCCCATCTAGACGTTTCCAGATCATAGGAGCTAATGCTAATCTGAAGCAGACTGTGAATAGTCCTAGATGGTCTCATTACATTGTTTGCTCTGTTTTGAATTTTTGTATCGATTGACTAGTGAATGATTATATGAATGTGATTTGATTGTGTTGATTACAGACAATGAAGTTTATGACCGATTGTTCTCTGATACTATTAGAGATAATATCTATGATTGCATGTATGTCTCTTTCCCTTTCTACAAACCTTTTGTTATTTCCTGTCTGGGAAATCGACCCACTTTCAAAATTATTCGTTCACTATGCCGTAAAAGTTTCCCTCTACCATGTCGTAGCTTAGAAGTATCCCTCCACCATGCCATAGTTTCCTTGCCCCTGTACCTTTCCTGCCTTTGTCTGCTGCAATCCTCTCCAACAGCTTCTTCATTCTACCTCCTCCTTTCTTTCATTTTCTCTCCTTCCTCTTCTCCTCCCTTCTTCCAAGTTTTCCAGCACCTGCAAAATTGAAACACCAACCATAGAACATAAACTCTCTCAGCTCAACAATCATGGACTCAAATTTCCCTCCACTATCCTAGTCCCTCCTCTAGAAATCCCCTAAACCTTCCCAAAACCCCTCCCCCAACCCTAACCCTAACCACAATAATACCCTCCTCTCCCTAGCTCATCCTCCTGGCCTTAATGCATACCCCTCTTCCTCCTCTAAAACTAACCCTTCCCCTGAAAGATTTTTTGCTACCCCTTAAGGAACTAAACCCGTAATCATAAATAGAGCAAGGAAAACCTAGAAATAAGTAATGGGGGACAACTCTAAATCTTCCTTAATTTACAGCCCTCTTGTTGAGAAGCATGGGAACATTATAGTGTCCCCTAGTTTAGAAGAATTACAGCAAGGAGCTCAAACTTAGGAAGCTACCCTAGTCGATTTTTTCATGGAAAAAAGGCTAGCTTTTCTAATTATACAAGCATGGGCTAAGAGGAATTGGCATGGAAGAGGGCTTACAAAGGTCATGCTTTCGGAAGAGGACAACATTATATTCACATTTTCTTCCAAATTGGAAGCCCTAAAGGTTATCGAAGAGGGTCCTTGGCATGTGTCCCAACTTCCCCTCTTTCTACAAACTTGGCAACTAGGAATGGAGCTTGAGAAAATTAAATTGAAGATCATCCCTCTCTGGATCAACATTCACAATATCCTTTTAAAGTATTGGAGTACTAAAGGTTTAAGTATGCTTGCAAGCTACTTGGGCAAACCAATTTGTATGGATGAAAATACATTATTGAGGAAGTGAGTTGGGTTTGCAAGATTATGGGTGAATATGGATCTGGCAAAGGAATTAAAGGATAGTATTCCTATTCTCCGATTAGTAGATGGTAATTCACTACGTGAAGATCGTGTTATGGTGACTTATCAATGGAAACCTTCCCTTAAAGTATAAGGTAAGACATGGAAATCGACGGGTAACATTTTCCTTAAAGGTGATTATTAGGAAGTGATGGGAATTGAGCATTCTGAGTCAAAAGATTTAAGGGATAAGTAGGAGACACTGCTAGGAGTAAGGTAATAGGAGAAGGATTCTATAGCAACAGCAGGCTTAACCAACACTCAAAACAATCCGAAGGTGGAAGACTCATTATCCGGCCAACAAAAGGAAACCTCAGCTGATGAAAGCAAGACTAAATTGAAGGAAGGGGGTGCTAAAAGGGTTCCTACTGAAGCTAACCATAATGATGATTATTTGAGGGAAGATATGATCGAGTGTTGTTCATCACAAGTTGAGGGGCAGGAAGAGTTGATTCAAGAAGAAAAATTTGAGCCAGTCACTTCTAAGATAAGCACTAGGAGTAGTAGGAAAAGCTCTAAAGGGAAAACCAATTAATTATATTAGTAGTAGTATGGAATGTGCATGGAATAAATACTCCTTCAAAGCTTTGTGCTTTAAAGGATTTCATGAAGCAAGAGAAACCATGGATATTTGTATGTTGGAGACTAAAATTAGAGAGGGTAATGTAAATAAGTTAAGGTGTTCGGGCAACAATTGGCAATTCATATCCAACCATCAAATTTATGCTTATGGGAGAATTATTGTTTCCTATGATGATCTTTTTATGAAACTAGACGTGTTGGAGTTCAATTCTCAATTTTTACACACTGAGATTTGGTTTAAATTGGAAAACACAAGGATTATAGCTACTTTTATCTATGGTTTTAATACTGTCTTTCAGATATCTAAACTCTGGAACCTTTTTCGAAGGATCAAGACTTCAATAAACCTCTCACGGATGGTTGGGAGAGATTTTAATACTACTTTGTTTAGATTCGAGGTTAAGGGGAATTGCAATCTACAGAATTATTCTCCAGATCTGTATAATTGTATGCAGGAGGTTGAGCTTGTTGATCTAAGGGCTACAGGCCACGAATTTACATGGACAATCAAACAAAGCTCTATTTGGAACATCAGGAGAAAAACTAGACAGAATTATGGTCAATGGGGAATGGCTCAACACTTTCTCTCGCATCTATGCAAATTTCACAAGCCCGGGTATTTCGGACCACACTCATATTAACCTAGTGTATCTCTTCTCCACTTACACCCAGCACCCCTTTAGATTTAACAACTTTTTGATTATAATGGAGGGATTTTAAGAAGCAATTCAGACAGGTATGGAGTATCGTTGCTATAGGACAAAGCAATATATATGTATCCAAAAGCTTAAGGTTATCAAGCAGGAGTTGAAGACTCTTAATGGGAAGAGAAGACAGAATATGACTAAGGAGATTGATCTCTATAGGGACAAGCTATTCTCCATACAACAGGATTTGGCAGCTAATCCCTTAGATGCAGGACTAGCTTTACTTGAAAAGGAAGGCTTTAAAAAATATTTGGAAGTAGTGGAAAACCAGCACTCCCTACTGAAGTAAAGATCTAGGATCTCCTGGACAAAAGAGGGTGATAGATGCTCCAAATTTTTATTCAATACACTATTAGCCCGCAAGCATTTTAATAGAATTACCTATGTTAAATCTGAAGATGGAAGGGAGGTTTTTGGACAAGAAAAGGTAGCAAGGGATGCTTTATCTTTCTTCAATAAACTCCTAGGGTCAGATTCTACCCAAACTTTGTAGGAGTTCAACCTCATCCAGTTTGTCTCTTCTAAGATCCCAGACTAAGAAGTTTCTAGGCTAACTAGACCTATTACAGATCAGGAAATTGATCAAGTTGTGTTTAGCATGAATGGATCTAAGGCCCTTGGTCCGCATGGCATAAATGGCTTCTTTTATCAAAAAACCTGGTCTTGCTTAGGTGGAATGATCAAAGAGGCAGCACAGAAATTTTTCTTAAAAGGAGTGCTCCTAAAGGAAATCAATAACACCTTCCTATGTCTAGTTCCTAAAAACCACAGACTGGAATTGTGGACTGACTACATGCTGGACCCCAACTCTGAAGCCCAACATTCGGAATAAAAAACGGAAGCAGTACATGCCCTTCGCCATACTAAACCTATATCAGGACATCAGGCATAACTTTCACTAGAGACCTCAAATTAAGGTGTCCATTTGATTAATAGAAGGAGGACTTCAGGATATACAACTCTCATGAAGACCTTAAAGACTAATTCTATCATCTAGAGGATCAATTTTAGACCAGAAGATGTTCTGGCCAAAATGAGACGATGCTGCCGTCATGAGACGATTGCTGACATCATACTGAGACCAATCGAACAAAAATTAGTATAACTTTCTTTACAGAATTGATATTTAGGTTCTATTTAGATGAATATAAAGAGTACTTCAATATCTACAACTCTCATGAAGACTTTAAAGACCAATTCTATCATCTATAGGATCAAATTTGGACTAGAAGATGTTCTGGCCAAAATGAGATGATGTTGATGTCATGAGATGATTGCTGACGTCATACTAAGACCAATCAAAAAATGGGTATAAATTTCTAAAAAAAATTAAGATTTAGGTGTTCTTTATATGAATAGAAATAGAACTTCAAGATCTACAACTCTTATGAAGACTTTAAAGACCAATTCTATCATCTAGAGGATAAAATTTTGACTAGACGATGTTCTTGCCAAAATGAGACGATGCTGACGTCATTTTGAGATAGAAGAAAAACTAAGACGATGCTGATTTCATAATAAGACGATGATGATGTCATTTTGAGATGGAAGCAAAACTAAGACGATGCTGACATCATGGGACGATGATGATGTCATTTTGAGACACAAGCAAAACTAAGACGAATGGACCTTACAATCTTGTAATGCTTGTATCTCCCAACTCCGATATCCAAAATTCACAAACTTTATATCGTTAGAAAGCTGGAAA
>JANSVA010094374.1:0-10858 GCA_025504915.1 Erythroxylum reticulatum
ACAAAGTAACAAATGGAAAGCGAGTCTCATGTGCACTGCATATGCATAATATGAATGATTAAGTGTATTGAATGTAAAGCGTGAAATTGAATGTGAAATGTGAAATAATGTGAAATGTGAATTATGTGTTATGTGACTGGGTGAGCCATCGATTATAGTCACTCATTGAGCTCACAAAACTCACCCAAAATTTGCAAATATTTTTTAGGACTCAAAAGAATACCCCGTTAAGGAAACGAGAGTATCCCTACAACATAAAAGTAAAAGATAGAGGTTGGGATCAGTTGGCGTCTGCATTAGTATTTTCTTTATTTTATATTGAATTAAGTCTTCCACAATTATTGTAACTTGTGTATTCGAATATTTTTGTTTTGAAATAAATTTCCAAATCTGAAATGGTTGTATATGGTTTTTGCAATGTAATGAAATTTTGACAAGTATTTTGTATTTGTAACAGGACCAAATGGCTATTGAAATTTCTGATGATTGAAAATGTTTATGAATTAAAGTGGGCCCCAAATTGTTTCTAAATTCTGCGCATTTGATTGTATTGAAGAAAAATATTTGTACTGAGTGTTTCAATGATTGAGTGCTCTAGCATGCCACCCTCGCGGGGCTCGGACTCGGATATCACCCACGATGTCGGGCACATGTCTTGCGGGAGTGGGGTGCTACCAAAGAGTGGGAAAAGTTACACATGCAATCTTTTATGGTTCAATACCTTTAAATACATCCCAATTAAATTATTCTACAATCGAAGAAGAGATTTTATCTTTTGTATTTACTTTTTAAAATGGGTTAATTATAAAAATTTTCAAACTTTACTCAATTTTGTAATGATAGCCTGAACTTTAAAATGACAATTAAATACCTAAATTTTCATTTTTTTTCAAATATGGATTTATGAGCAATCACTCCCTCTTTCACTATTGTCTTCATCTTCTCTTCTAATCAAAGTAAACGTAATTTCTAAAAGCTCAACCTCACTGCCACTGCCACCTTAAAATCAAATAGTTGACTCTCCATCACCACCAGTAGCTGAACGAGAACCATCCTAGGAATCACCAATACAGTCACTTAATAATGAGGAAAAGATGGAATTTGTGGTGAAAGAAGACCACTTTTTTCCTTCTCCGCAAGAGCCTAAATCAGTTTTGATGATGATGGAAAAATAAGGGTGACTGCCATCTGCTTCCGTGGAGGAGTCGAGTGAGGGAAAATCCAAAGAAGAAGCAGTGGTTGTTGGGACTAGTGTAAAAGATGTTGAGGAGAACAAGAAGAGGTTCCTCAAACATTGGTTTCTTTTAACGAAGAGAGTAATAAAGTGTTTGATCTCTCTGATTTCAAGAGAAAACTTTGGAAGAACTTAAGCACTTGGTTCAAGAAGCTCTCAAGACTCAACAATTTAGTCTTCATCACAAAAAGGAAAGAAATAACAAAATGAAGAGGCAATCTATGAAACATCCCCACCAAAATAAAATGAATACTCAAAAAATGAATACTCAAAAAATGCATCAAAGGTCTAATCTTTACCATATGAGTTATTGATATGGGGGATTCCCCTTTTCAAGGATGATAGAATTGATGTGATTCTTTTGAAGTTCTTGATAGCAATGGTCTTTAAAAGCCTAAACTAATTTGGAATTTCTTCTATAATATGCACAATTTAATATAGTTGTAATCATACGTGTTAGATTTATGTCTCATATGTCTCATCACATCAGTAATGTTAATGGAGATACTAAAGACGGACTAGATTTTAAAAAATTAAAAATTTGGGTATCTAATTACCACTTTTTAAAGTCTGGGCTATAATTGTAAAATTAAGTAAAGTTTGAGATTTTTTTTAAATTAACCTTAAAAAATTTTAGTCATATTTTTTAGGTGGTAAAGTTATTGTTTATTATAATCATGTAGCTTTAAAATACTTACTCACTAAAAAAGAAGAAAAGTTGAAGCTAATTAGGTGGATTTTCCTCCTTTAGGAGCTTGATTTATAAATGAGAGAGAAGAAAGAGGCAAAGAATGTTGTTGTTGATCACCTTATTCATTTTTTTCCTGATATGAAGATGGTTTCCCTTTGAAAGAAACATATTTAGGTGAACAATTAATTTCTACTAGCTTGACACCTCCATGGTATGCATATATTATGGATTTTCTAGTTACTAATAAGCTACCAACAGGTTTTTCAAAGGCTTAAAGGGACAAGCTAAAAAGTGAAGCTAATATTATGTGGCATGTTCCTTATCTTTGGAGTCATTATACAGACTAAGTAATAGAAAGGTGTGCTCTTAATATTGAGACAATTTCTATTTTAACTTTATGCACTCTTACACTTGTGAAGTGTATTTTTGAGCAAAAGACATTGCTCGTAAGGTATTGGAGAGCTAGTTTTATTGGCCCTTATTGTTTAAGGATGCATATCTCTTTTGCAAGTCATGTAATATATTTCAAAGGAGAGGTAACTTATCACATAGAAATTAAACGCCAGAAACTCCCATTCTTGTTTATGAAATATTTGATGTTTTAAACATTGATTTCATAAGACCATTTCCTCCATCTTTTGTTTTTTATTATATTTTACTTGTAGTTCTTTGTGTTTCCAAGTGGGTGGAAGCTAAAACCACTAAGCCTAATGATGTTAAAATTATTACAACTTTTGTCAATTCTAACATCTTTTCCAAGTTGAGGGTGCTGAGAGCCATCATAAGTGATATTGGAACATATTTCTGCAATAAGGTGGTGGAAGCCTTATCTAAGAAATACTATATCATACATAATTTTCTCACATCCTACTATCCCCAAACAAATGGCTAAACAAAGGTTTCTAGTAGAGAAATTAGTTCAACCTAACAGGAAGGATTGGCTCTTAAGATTAGAAGATACATTGTTGGCTTGTAGGATAGCCTACAAAACACCTATTATATCCCTATATTTATTGGTGTTTAGAAATCCATGTCATATTGTTGTGGATTTGCAACACAAGGCATATTAGGCTATTAAATGGTGCAACATAAATCTCAATGAAGTCGGAGCACATAGGAAGTTGCAATTGTAAAAGCTTGAAGAGATAAGGAATGATTCTTATGAGAATGCAATGATCTATAAGGAGAATACCAAGGCCTTCCATAATAAGATGATCTTGAGAGACTTAATGTTGGTCAAAAAGTCTTTTTATCACTCTAGACTTAAAATATTTCAATGTAAGTTGCATTTTCATTGGGTTGATACTTTTATGGTTTCTATAATTTTTTTTCCTATAGTGCAATATAAATCACAATGAGATACAAAATCTGAAAATTGGGAAGACATTTAAGGTGGATGGCCATTATCTAATGCCTTATTATGAAGGATTTAAAGTGAACTAACGACAGTAAACAAAATTACTACTTAGGAGGCACAATGACATGCTCCTATCTTGTAATGACTAGGCGACCTGCCCGACACTCCACAGTGGCTCTCCAGTTAATATCTGAGTCAGATGGAAAGTTCCTATGAAGCAACTATTGCCCTTATTAAGGAAATGCTTCAGTTCACAATAAGAAATGTAAACAGTGGATTTTTGTTTTTTAGTTTATTAAAAATTTCAGTAACACAACAATTGTATTTTGACATCCCAACACTTTTAAAGTCCCTGTAAAAGTTACTTCTATTATCACATCAATTTCTCAACTCCAAATTGTGGACTTCAAATCCACTCACACGCAGCCTCAAATAGTTACATCAATAAACTTTGAAAAGCTAATACAATGTCATGCATTCCATTTAAAAACCTTTATACACATCCATTCTTTATAAAAGTTTACTTTCCAAAACATGTATAAAGATATCTAGTAGTCCTCAAAAATTTATACAAGGCAAAACAAAAATGCCTACATAGCAGCATATGATGATGTTGACTACTCGCGAGGTGGAGTCCCCGTTATTGAAGCCCCTGAGTGTGCACCTGGGAGGTTTTATTTAAAAACATAAAATAAGGGGTGAGCTAAATGAACTCAGTGAGTATTATTGGTTTCCATTAAAAAACATTGATAAAAACATTAACCTTCATAAAAGAAAACAATTTCTTTTCTTTTTAAGTAATAATTAATGTTCTTACAAAACACATTCTTTTCTTTTCATAAGATCAATGCATACGTAAAACAAAACATATATATTTTCTGAGATCAAGTTCCACTTTTCTTGTAAAGTAAACAGTGATGGCAAACAATACTTTTATGAACTTTCTTTTTAAAACATAGCCAATCACTAATTTTCTTTGCCATACGGTACCCTTAGGTGTAAGGCCACGAAGCTAGTTCTGCATCGCTTACGCATACCTAGTTAAGCTCTATATATCGCTTGTTATGAAGCTAGTTTTGTATCACTTACCTATAACATTGCTAGCACTATATATAAATCAGTAGTTACGGAGCTGGTTTTAAATCTCTTGCCCATAACAGTACTAGTATAACATATTCTCTACAAGTGTAAAGGATGACTCATAAGACATACTGGTAGACACAACACCACCCATGTTAGCGACAGATGCCTCTTAAATACCGCCATGCATGTTAGGACATACTCTAATCGATATAATAGTATGTGTAAAGACCTAACGGCATACCATAGGTGAAATCACAATTAATACATAATCGAGCCTCATTTCAGTCCACATTCAAAATCCATTTATTTCAATTTAAAGCGTATGCAAATTTCAACTCAATGCCAATTCAAAGCATATGTACATCTCATTAGTTTCCAAGCATATCTAAAACTCAATTCGATGCTAAATCAAAGCATATGTAAACCTCATGAAATTAACTTTTAAATTCAAGTAGTAGCACTAATGGAATTCTTCATAAACATACTTTTCATATTAAGGTAAAAACTATCTTTACATAATCAATTTAAAGGTACAATCACTATTTGTCATTTATCGTAAACTACCCTCACGTGTTCGATGCTTTTCCTTTAGTCTCAAGTCTAAGGTGATTGAGATAACTTTATGGTCGTACTCAGCTATGAGGGAGACCCCTGAAGAGTTCCTAAAACCTGTCAAGTATATCTATAACTTACCACCTCGTTTTACAAATTTTAGCATTTAGTAAGATTAAAATTCTATTTTATTTTCATTCAACCATTGAACAACTTCCATGATTTATACATGATGTCTTCTTTCCATTTAAATGACGTAAATAGTATATACCTACTATTTTCCTTACATTGAACCATTGAACTATATACAATATACATGATGTCATTGAACAACCATTAAGCCCCATATATAGCATCTACATGCTGCCAATTAATACCTATTGAATAACATTCATAAGATATGGATATACATGTTTTTTTCCTCCCCATTTACCATGTCATTTTTCTCTTCATTTAACCATGCCTCCATTTGTTCCTTAATTTTCACATATCAAACATTTAAATTAGGTTCTAAGGTCTTCTAGACATTTGTTCCCATATGTCTCTAGTTTCCATATCATCAAAAATCATGTCATTTTACCTTTTAATTTATGAAACACATACCAAATTCACAAGTTGCTTCAACACAGAGACAGTATCAGGTTACGATAATCAATCCCAATTTTCAATATCATTCAGCTAGAATTTGGTCTAGGTCTCTTCTAGATCTTAGGTTTCATTTACAGTTGGAACCATCCAATTTGGAGTTCTATATACTATGTTATGGCCAAAACACTAGGACTGTTCAAGGAAACTGAGAATCCTAATACAAAATTTCTCTAAACATAGTTAGGAAAGCTTACCACGTTCTTCAAGTCATGCTCAAACATTCATACAATTCTTAAGGAAATTTATGTTTCTGGCTTCAGTATTCATGTGACCAGATAAAGAGGATGGACAAGAGTGGTTTAACATACCTAAAATCAGATGATAACGTGCTGCCCATCTTTTCCCTGCATGTAGTTGGCGTTGATAGAGTTGTTGTCCATGGTTGGAGGTCTAAACAACATGTTGAATTTATTTCCCAATGGTAGTAACTTAGAAGACCTATACATGAAGGGAGCAACTTCAATTAATTAACATCAATTCTGGTCCAAGGAAAAAGTGAAGCTTCGGAGGAATAAAGTTGGAGCAGCTCCTCCATCATTTTGTATAGGCTACACAATGTTGGAAGCTGTCCAACACGTTGATACATTAATTTCCAACAGTTTTCCATTATGCTATCTCTTACCATCTTGTTTAATTAAGCAATTAATTTCTTGTATGATCTAAGACAATGCTTTTCTCCCACATATAACAAATTGTTCTAATTTTGTCTCACTAAAATGACACATGTCCACACCATAAATTCATTTCTCATGTAATGAATGTTATGTCCTTCACATCTACTCCTTCATAAATGTGACAACATAAGATTTTCACATATTTTTGTTCCAAAATAATGAGAACTTCTTCATGTACGTGATAACTGTCACTTAAGGATCATTCACATGTATATGTATTATTTCTTGTCCAAAATAATTAAATGGCATATGAAAAATATGTCCAATTTCTATAGAAATTTCATGTCCATTTAATAATATGTTACGCCTAAAGATAACAACATATAAGTTGGATGATCGATTACTTTAAGTATTCATAACTATGATTGGTTCTTATGTCCTTATGTTTTAACCCAGTAATGCTTAAAATTTACTCCATAATAATTTAAGTCAAGGTCAATCTTGATCTATCATAAATTCACCTGATTGAATTTGTTTTTGGTCCATTTCTATACCACTCAACTCCAATAGTTTTCGACTATCATTTGAATTTAATACTTGTCATTCAGGGATAGGTTCCTAATTGACCTTTTAGCAAAAATAAAATTTACATTCACTTGAAAACATCATCCACACGAAATGAAATTTTATAGACACGTGAAAAGAAAAGTTTGGGGGTTTTACACAACTGAAGAGGAGTTTGCTTTCTTTTAGATTTTTTTGCTTTATATTTTTGTTAAAATTTTCTCTCTTCCATTTAATGTTACATTAGGTGATTTCTTCTATTTCTTTGTGCTTCATATGGTTCGTGGTTTAAAAGTCTAACTTTAAACTATGGAATAGAGATTTTGCATTCATCATAGCTTATGGTATCCATATATGATTAGATATTAATTTTTGCACTTGATGCTTTAATAAGTGTACTTCTTGCTTCACTGATTTTGAATCTTTTGAATTACATGATCCAAATATTTCTCACTTTAACCTATGGCCCCATTAGAATCTTGAGAGGCCTTTTGATTTGTGTTATGCATGTAAACCTTTAGTGGTGGAGAATTAAAAAAATGCAAAGTCGTGGATTGTCTTAACTATAGAAGGTGTTTGAGTGTACCTGTGGATTGTTGTCTTTTCAAAATAACTTGTGAAAATCTACTTTTAGATCGGTCGAATTTTGAAAGGAATGATTGTTGATTAATCATAAATAAAACATTGAATGTTCAATTCTTGTTGTGGGTTTTGAAAGTTATTCCTCCTTTCTTATGACTACCTATTCTGAGTAAATATGATTAAAAAGGAAGAGTTTTAATTTTGATCTTTATTTTTGCTTGAGGACGGTCAAAAGTTAAGTATAGGGGGAATTTGATAAGTGCTTAATTGATTATTTATTTATTCCCTAATTCTTAGTGATTATTGTTTATTTTGCATTCAATATATTTATTTTGGTTTATAATTTGGTTTAGGTGCAAATTGGAGGAAAAGAACCAAAATAAACTAAAATTGTTATTTTAGGCAGTTTTGTTGTTGTTTGATCTTATTTGCCTTTATGGATAAAAATGAGATGAGTTAAGGTAAAATTAGGATAGAAAAAAGAAGAATTAGAGTTATTTTGGAGGAACACACCAATGTGAAGAACTACATGCTCATGTAAGTGATCGACACGACTGTGTGAGAGACTGTATAAGTGATTGTAAATGAGTATAACTTCAAAGTTGCTATTCTATTCGTGTGAAAATGTACACTCTTGGTCATGTATATTGCTCGTGTAACTGTTTGAAACCATATGTCTTCATAATTTTTGAATAATTAAATCTAGCTTAAGGGACATAATCACCTACATAGCTATATGACTGACCATGTCCACTCTAGAAACCATAATTGTGAAGTATAAAAGGTAATTAATGAGGCCAGTCAAAAGGGGATGTGCAAGATGGACATCTATACGTGCCTATTCTTCTCTTTGGACCTATTATTTGAAGAGCTATGAGTGACTAATTTTCTTCCTTCCAATTTAAGGGGATTTCAAAGCCTAATCACTTATTTGTGTATTAATGAATTCTAACAACGTTGTTCCTATCCCTCTTTTGAAATTAATTGCATTATATTGTGTAAAAAGTTTATGATATATGTATTAGTAAGGCCTACTAGATATAGATTTACTACCAAAATTGTGATTATAATTTATAATTATTGTGAATTTAATTCATATATGATTAATAACATATCATAAGTTAAATAATCCAATCTTGTGTGGTTATTGCTTATATTAGCCTTTTTTCCTGATTATTGACGTTGTTATTGCATTAAATCTAGAGAGCCTATTTTAGGTTGTTTGATTGTTAGATCTAATTAAAGAACTTTTTTATTAGTTATAATCTAAGGAAAATTTTAGATTAATGGATCTTATTGTTAATCCACGATTAATAATTTCAAAGAGAGGGACGGAAACAGTGTTACACTTGATTATAGATATTTATGGGAAGGTTGAGATTGAACTGAGAACTGAGCTTAAATCCATTGATTACTCTTTTTGAATTTGATTTTTTTAACTTAGTTTAATTTTATTTGATTGCATTAATTAAATTCCTCCAAAGCCCCCATCTTATTACACTTATTAGTTTAATAAAAAAATTAGTCATGCACTCTTTGTAGATACGATCCTTTCTCATAGCTACTATAAGTTTAATTATGTAGAGCTTGTTTTAATTTTTGGAGTGTTTAGTAAGCATCATTTATAAATTACCCCATATGTATGATATCTAACTCCATGTTAAACTTTTTCCTCATCTAGTTTACTTAACATACCTCACTTTTCCATGAGTTTAAACAAAAATGAGATATTAAACGGAAAGGAAGAAAATTAATTAACAAGGATCATATTAGGGAGAGCATGAGTCTATGTGATATTTTTACTTTACTTACGCTAAAGAAAGATGGTAGTTGGAAGATCTATATTGATACTAGATTAATTAACAAAATCACTATTAGGTATAACTCTCCTATCCTAACATTAAATGATATACTGGATCAATTAAGTAAGACAATTATTTTCTATAAACTTGACCTGAGGGGTAATTATTACCAAATAATGATAAGGCCTAAGGATGAAGGGAAAGCTTCATTCAAGACAGAGATTGATTATATGAATGGTTAGTTATATCATTCAAGTTGACCAATGCATTAAATACCTTCACACGCCTCATGAGCTAAATGTTATTACTTTTTATAAGTAAATTTGTTGGTTTATTCTAATGACATCCTTATCTATAAAAAATCTATTGATGAGCATATTGAGCATCTTAAAAGGCATTTGAGATGTTAAAAGATACTAAATTATAATCTAATTTTAAAAAATGCATATTTACAACTGATAATTTTTTATTTCTTAGGTACATTATAGGAGAAAATGGTGTTAGGATGGATGAAGATAAAATAAAAGATATTAGATACTGTTTAAGATAAAATAAAGGCTATTAGATAATAGTTTACACCTCAAAATGTTAGGAATGTTAGAAGTTTTTATAAGTTAGCAACATTCAATAGGAGGCTTATAAAAAACTTTAGTAGCATTTTAGCTTTTATAGTAAGTGTTTGAAAAAGGGTAAATTTAAATTGGAACAAGAATAAGATGCTGGTGGAGTTGGAATTGAGGTTGTTTTGTCCCAAGAAAAGAGGTTAATAACTTATTTAAGTAACAACATAGGTGATGTTTGATAAAAATGGGCTACCTATGATAAATAATTATATGCCACTATAAGGGTTATGAAAATATAAGAATATTATTTAATTGAAAAGAACATTTTTCTTTATACTAATAATCAAACTTTGAAATAATTTGTGAAATAAAAACTAATTGAGAACAAAGTAATCCTTACTGATAAATTTTCTTATAAACTTATTCACAAGATAAAAAAAAAGCAATGTGGTAGCCAATGCATTAAATAAAAGAGTGAATCTTATTAAGACCTTACTTGTGGAAATTAATAGGTTTAATCATTTAAAATAATTATATGTAGACGAACTGACTCCAAGGATGCATAACAAACATATTTGTTTAAGAAATCTCATAAGGATTATTATGTTTATGAAGGGTTCATTATGAAAGGTAATTAACATTGCCTTCCGCATATTTCATTAAAGGAGAAGGTGATTAGAGATTTGCATGGTAGGGGTTTAATTAGTTAACTTGGTAAGGAAAAAATACTCTCGAAGAGGTGCATAAGATTTTTTTGCTTAAATTGAGAAAAGATGTGATTTATATTATTTTAAGGTGCCAAACTTGCTAATTTTATAAGGTGCATACTTTTAATGCTAGTTTTTATATAACATTAATTATTCTTAATAAAATTTAGGAGGATCTTTTTATGAACTTTATGTTGGAAATGCTAAGAATACAAAGAGGAATGAATTTTGTTTTTGTTGTGGTTGACATGTTTTTAAAGATGAAACATTCTCTATCTTGTAAGAAGACAACAGATGCTATTTCAATCGCAAAATCATTCTTTAAAGAAGTAGTGAAGCTCTATGATGTTCCAAAAATCTATTACATTCGATTCTGATACTAAGTTCTTGTAACATCCCATCACCGATGGGAAGGGTAAAATAGTAAATTGGAACGGGTTATGAGTGTGTAAACTTATCTC
>JANSVA010094395.1:0-10857 GCA_025504915.1 Erythroxylum reticulatum
ATAATCATCTCAATATCATCCATACACAATTCATATTTCCTTAACCTCAAAATAATAAAGTTTTTACAAATCTTTGATGGCATTCTAAGCCACATTGCAACATCATCCTAAAGTCTCAAATTACAACAATTCTTAAACAAATAAACTCGATTTGTAACTATAACATTACGCGATCCCAAAACCATCTCAAATTACAAATTAAGCAAATTTGTAAAATTTCCCTTAAGCTATTGATCACTTGATCTCTTAGCTATCACCTGAAGATGGGGTAAAAAGGGGGTAAGCTTGAAAGCTCGTGGTTAAGAGTTTATAACAAAAAAAAACAAAACTTTTGAAACCATTTTTCTTATCATGGAAAACTTTCAATGAGTTTATATAACACATGTTTCTTAGGCTTTCAGTCAAAATCCACAAGTCATAAACATGAATGTATCAAACTTGCTAACATAACATGAGCAAATAAGCACATCAGAATGGTTTGGGTAGGTCCAAAAATATGACGCACTACACATTTCTACATAGTGCTCCTGTGTAGTCATAAAATTGAGGGAGTCCATGAAGGAGCTCCGTGAAACTAGCGAGCAGGCGGGAGAAGCGTATAACTTGGTCAACATGCACGTGACAAAACTTAGGGGACCACCACAAACCTACATAACACATAATTCATGACTTGTAAACTTGTTGCCCAAAATGACACTTCTTAAAAACTTACTTTTCATATACATGAAATATTTCAAAAACACGATTTCATAAACATGGTATCTTTTTAGAAATCACTTGCAAAGTATTTTTATAAATCATTACACAATTCATGTAGCAAACATATAGCAGATTTCACAAATCATTCAAAAGCAATAGATGCAACACTTATGATGCAATTGAAATCGGTAAACTTCTTTGATTTATAGAAAAGCAGTAGTGACTTATTTACTTTATTATAAACATGTACCTTCCTTGATTTCCTTGCTTATAGACTTGCTCACAAATGCTTCTTCTCTTGTTCCTGTTGTCTCTCTTGATCCTTTGCTTTTTTTGCCTTTCTTGATTTCTTTGATTCTTCACCACGTGAAGAGATCCTTGGTTCAAATGGAAGCTCTTCTCTTCCTCTACCTTTTTCCCTTCATGACTAACCTCAAAATCTCTCTTGAAGGCTTAGAAAATTGAAACCTTACTTTGTTTTCTCTTCTTTCTCTCTCTCTCTTCTCTTTTTCATGCTTCTCTCTCTTCTCTCTTTTCTCATCCACGAGTTAGCTTCTTCTCTAATCCAAGACAACAAATCTTCTCCCCTTTTTTATACCCTTAACGATTGCATAATGTCCATTTTGCCCTTCCTTATATATCTTATGTTCTTTATCCTTACTTGCCTTGCCAAAAGCACCCTTGAATATCCTTATAATCTTAACACTTTAATTCCATCAACCCATATCATATAATCTTTCTAACATCAACGTAATAATTAACTCCACAACTTTCATAAAGACCTTATAATTGGTGTAAATCATACTTATTCATAAAGAAAAAAATTTGGGTGCCAACAGAAACGATCAGCTATGGTGGATGGAGATTCACCTTTGTTCCCTTGGAGAATTTAATAAGATGGCAAGGGTTTATTGTTTGTAAACTGGGTAAATATCTCGTATTGATAATCAAAAGTAAAGCACCATTTTAATTTATGATGGAAATAGCCTTATATAGGCGTATAATCAACCCTTCAACGAAATCCTAAAGCAAAAAGGAAAATAAAACCTATTCTAAGCTTATCCTATGTAAAGTGAAACAATAAATCATAAACTAATCCTAACACTTGACAATTAGTCTCCCATCAGGTCACATAGTCTCTAAAATATTAATTAAAGTCCATCTAATCCCTTTGGGCTCCTTGATTTCATCTAAAACTATGCTTCTTATACTCAGCTTTAAGACTAGATTAGATGTTGTATTTGATCCCGAATCAGGAATTGTCAAGAGTTGTCTTTCCCTAAAAAATATACGTGTCAACTTGTTCAACCCAACTAGTTAAATACCATTAGATTGTTGTTGCACAGTTTTTCCAACATCTGCATCTACATGTTATGTGCTACAACTAGCTGCCACCATTGTTCTACTACCTTCGAGCACCATTGTTCTATGCTCAAAGGAGGTAATAATCTCTACTACTTGCACTGTTCTATTCTCAGAGGCGGCAGAAATATTAGTAGCCTCATCCTCCTTTCCTTCCTTTCCAATAACTAATTGTGGAGAGTTTGTCACCCTAACTAGATTTTACAATTTATGCATACTAATAGGCATTATACACTCTTCACCACAAACAACAGTAACTTCATTAACTAATTGCTTACAATGAACTATTCTAGTAGCACTTGCCATTAATTCATTATGCCAAGCTGATGGAAAAGTTTGACCAGTGGGGACCCATTTCTTAGAGGAGGTATTTGGTTGTCGGGGGTAAGAGACATGCAAAAATGTTTGCTCAAATTCACCAGTATCAATCATACGCATGAGAGGTAATTGATCAGGCAATGGTGATGTTTTAGGTATTTCAATGCATACCTAACATAGTTGATCCTCTCCATACGTTTCGTTTGGGAATCCATGTGTAGAGCCTTTCCCAAGGAGTTATAGAGATAGAGAAAGCTCAACCCTTCATTTATCCAGAAATCTAACAGTAGCTTATAGAATTGTACCCAAATTGGAAGCACATCTATGGTACCCTGATTGAGCTCCATGCTTGTCCTCCACTTTTACATAAACATTAGTTGATCCCAGATGTGCTAAGGTCCCATCTCAACAAATTCGTCTAAGTTGGAGGCTTAAGAGAATTTGAATAAAAAAATGCCATCCTCCATTAACATTACCCGTTCCAGTCCTTTTTGGCTCCAACATGCTTTTGCCTATACATTAACGACTGGAAATGCAAGTCGTTTAGACCAGGAAAAACCTATTAATGCAGAGGAATAAGCCCTCATGTCTGCTTGGAAGAACTCTATTAGAGGTGTAATGATGTTGTCTTTAAACATGTTCTGGTAGTGTTTTAATGCACCTTTGTGATGTATCTTTAGGAAAAGTTGTCACCAGTCTCCCCTTGTTGTGGGTTTGTCTCATATTCCCCGGTTGGGGTTGGTATTACTGCAATTTCTGCTACTTTAACCTTGAGAAACTCCATAGAAAGAGTAGGGAAGTCTTCGTTGGTGAACGAGGTTCACCTTGCTCCATATGAGAGGCCTGTCGTGGAGGCTGTAACATCTTTTTACCTATGCTAAGGCTAAAACAGTGAATATGAAAGATTACTGAGAGATTCGAAAATACATTTCATGCTCATGCTCATGCATTGCATGATATGCACATACATGTGAATATTGAATCTTTGCGCATAAAAATAATTGCACATGCATTTATTGACAATTTTTGGGTATAATTGTTTATATATGTGAGTAGATTAAGAAATGTGGTTTTTATATGTTGAAAATTGATTTAGGAAGTGTATAATTTGATTTATAATTTTTGGAATTTTTTGGAGAAATTTTTGGAAATTATTGGGCATTTTTGAATTAGGAAAATTGTCAAGTGGAAAAACAATTGTTAAATAATAGTAGAAATTACTGTCCATTGGCAATGGAAATTTTGATAAATGAATTTAGGATTTATTGACAAGTGCCATTAAAAATTGGGTGACAATTGGAGTAGAAATTGAAAATGATTAGACTAATTAAATGAAAGAAACCAATCTAATGCTTTAGAAATGGGTCGTGTGGCAAGTGACAAGTGTCACTTGCCCAACCATGTCTTAAGTCATTAGTTTTAATTAAAAGCCTCCCTTCTTTTGTTGTCTTTCACGATGCTCTCTCTTAAAAAGCTATTGGAGTTTTAGTTTGGTTTCCTCCTTCATTTTCGTAGCTTCTCATCTCTTCCTCTTCTTCATAAGTTTTAATCCTTCAAATCTCCATTCATGTTAAACCCAACCCTCTCATCTTTCATGCTACTCTTTCACCTTGCTTTCTCCTCCATTCTCACCAAAAACCCAAACCTTTCAAGCTAAAATGAAGATGATCGTGAGTTGTTGGTGGAGTTAGAGTTTAATGGTGATTTTGAAGAATTGGAAGCTAAATCAAGTAAATCATGTTTTAATTTTATGGGTTTGATTAAATGAAGCAATTGTGATGATAGTTAGAGGTTAATTTTAGGAAATGGTGTTTTGGATATATGGGTGTCGTGCATGGTAAAGAGTGTGTAAATTTCTTGCTTTTATTGATGAGTAATGATTTATAGAAATGTTGTGGAGGTTGAATGATCATGCCAAGGAGTTTTGTATATGCTAGAATGTTAATGAAGAAATGAACATATATATGTATATATTGATGTAAATGCTAAATAATGGGTTAGGAGTTGTCTATGGATTATTGATGTTGTATATGATGAGTAAGAAACTATGAGTTATGCTACACATGTTTTAAGATCAATTGGTTGTGAAAGGAATGTTTTAATGAGAATTGGAAGTTGATGAGTTTAGAAATGCATTTACAACCTGTTTGTGTTAATGGGTGAGCATATAAATGAGTTGAAATGGAATTGAGAATGAGAAGTAGATGGAGTAGAAAAGGTGATCTTGGTATGAGTGGTGTTAGGGTAAGATTTGGAAACAAAATTTGGTAGTTGAGCTGGAAAATGTAGTAGCAATATGATCTCTGAGTATGCTTCTGTATTTTAGCCATAACTTCTTCTATAGTTATCCAAATAGGATGATTCTTAATTTAGATTAAACTAGAGCCATAAGGCTACATTTTTCATGAAGACATCGAATTTAAAATTATGCCATTAAGAGTCCCAAAATTTGACATGAAATTGAGAACTGGGTACAGTAAATTGTTGGATGAATGTATATGTTGTGTTTTGTTTTAAATGTATGAGAATGTGTTATATTTTGGGTTTCTATGATCAAGTGGGGAATATGAAATGTGTATGGATGATGTTGAGTTGAAATTGGTTATATTTGAAGAAGTTATACACTTAAGATGATGAATCAAATGAGTTAAGAATTGAGAGTGAATGAAATTTGATTAGTGTTTGAATGGTTATGGAGTGGTATTGCATTAGAAAAGGTGAATTTGGGAAGATTATGAGTGGGAGTGATGTTATAATGGGTTTAGGATACATTGGAGGGATCTTCAAGAAGGAGAATTGAGCAAACTCGAAACATACATAGTTAGGTTGTGTAAATTGACACAATCGTGTGTTTCTGACCGAAAAAACACTACCAGACCCGAAAGAAACACGGGCTACCCGTGTGAATTCACACGGCCATGTTTTTTGACCCTCAAAATGGAAAAATATCATTTTTAAGTCTTTGTAGAAGTTATAGATCTAGAAATCCTCTTTGAAACCGTCTAAATATGACATAAATTTGACATCTACAGAAAAAGTTATAGTGTTTATCCCAAGAAATGTTTGTTTATGAATGTTTGACTTATCAATGTTGTTCAATGAGATGTTTAGGCTTGTTAGTGATATTAAATGAGCCTAATTGAAGTAGGATTGATATATTAACGTAAGGAGAGTGTTCTTAAGTGTTAAGGAACAATTCAAAGATTGTGATAATTAGTTATGGGACATATATTAAGGATATACATTCAGGAATGTCATTGAACATGCATTATACATATTTAATATACATATGTGTGCATCAATAGACACTTATACAATTGTGAAAAATTATGATGTGTGTATGTTTTGCATGATATAGAGGATCATATAGAGCGCCATCATCCAGACGTTTCCAAACCTTAGAAACAAATGCTAATCTGAAGCATATGTGTATGTTTTGTTGGACCCGAACTTTTCTTGGAAGTTAGAACTATTAAGTAAGAAATAGTTAGCGATTGGTTATGTGTAAAGAAAAGAAGAATTCTTGAATTTGAAGTGGAGTAGAAAAGATAATTATGTACAAGATAGGTTATATTGGAAATGTTGGAAGTTATAAGTTGAAACTTGTTCATTGAGTATGTTTTGATGTTTTAGCCATAACTTTTTCTCTAGTTATCCAATTGAGATGATTCTTAATTTTAATTAAACTAGAGAAATAGGGCTACAGATTATCTAATGAAATAGAGTTCTAATTTAGTCCTTAAGAATTTCAATTTTTGGATGGAATTTGAGCACAGAATATTGTTTCAGTATAAGAATAGTTCATAAATGTTTGGGATATAACTTTCAGATCTCCAAACCAAATTAAATGATTTTATTAGAAAATTTAGACAATGGGTAACATTTTTCTAGAAGGAAGTGTTATCAAATTCCTTCAATTTTAAAATGATCATTAGTTAAAGAGTTAGAAGTAAAAGATGTTAGTTTTAAAGACAAAAGGAGGGCATATTGGGAAAGACAAGATAAATGAAAGGTAAAAGTGGGAAAGACTAATAAAATGTGGCTTGAAATTAGAAGAGAGAAGAGAGAGTGTCGTGAGAACCAAAGAGAGAAAGAAGAAAAACGTGAAAAAGAGAAGAGAAGAAGGAAAATTGTTGGAAGCTTAGAAGGAAGAAGAAAGAAGAAGAAAAGGAAGAGAAATCAAGCTTGTTAAGGTAAGTGAATCATCTTTTCTTCTTGCTTTAGTAGAGAAATGGGTTATGTTGAGAATGAAGGAGTTAAAGAGAGAAAGGAGTTTTATGTTGGAAGATAATTTAAGAGAACCCGTTTGATTTTAGGGCTTCTAAACTAGGTTTTGGCTTTTCTAACCTAGATGGACTATAGGTAGGTTAGGTTTGAGCTTGATTTGTGTTGATTCCAAATAAATTAGAGACATGGAGCTATAATTATTCTAAAGAAGTCAAGTGTTGATTCAGGCGTTTGGCTGGTGTGAGCTCGCCCTTATGGTTTGAAATGTTATGAGAGTGATCTACCTACAGAGAAATACGTTCACATCTTATGATATTTGGAACAATTGTTGGGCTCCGAAAATGGAGTCCGACATCTTGTGGTATCAGAGCTTAGGCTTTTGGGTTCCTAGGCTTAAAATGCATAGTGGTAATAATTGTTATGCTATATGACTACTTGTTTGCATTGTGAATTGATTGATTACATTAAGTGACACGCATACCATGCATACATGTAGGAAATAAGATTCAAAATGAAAGTAAGCTAAAAAAAGATAATGTCTTATTGAAGTAGTAAAATGCCACCTCGTAAAAAAACACAAGGAGTTTTGCAAAGATCTACTGTACCTAATTCCTCACCATTAGAGAAGGGTACTGATGAGTATAGAATCCCAGCAATTACAACAGCATCAGTCACATGTATGAACTTTCGTTAAGAGTTTGGACTATTAGAAACAATGAAAAGAATGGTGTTTTGTCATAGTGTAAGATAAGGAAAGTTGTGGATATTTAGAAATAAGAAATATTACATGGTCCAATATGATAGACATAGATTCAGTAGTTGTGGTTATGTTAGCGAATATGGTAACAAAATTTTGTTAAAGATATGTTCTTAAATTGATATGGATGTGAAAATATTTTCATAAATTGATTGAAAAAGAAATAGAGACAGGGTGAAAACAACAAGATTTAAGGCTTACAAACAAAGTGGGATTGAAAAGTCGAACTCAGAATTTATGACTTAATATAAGATTATGCTAGTGGATTGAGATTAGAATTTCAAGATGGCTATACATTTATAATTCTAAATTGATTAAGAATGTACGTATGGAAAAAATAAAACAAATGATAGTGATATATGTAGAAGTTCTCAAGGTTATATCGACCAATTATTATGAGTACATATCTAATAATGTGGTTACATTGGTGAATAATATGATTGAGTACATATGATATTTATATGTGGATATGGTATAGGATCTAATATATGATTCCTATAGTTAAAATCATGAGATGAATCACAGTAATGCGATGGAAGTATGGTATAGGTGATTATGTTGAAAAGGTAGCTACTATAAAGGAGTAATTTTTAAATAGTCATAGAATATTTGGAGGTTGTTTAGAATAAATTACAATTAATGTATCATTAGCATGAGATATAAATTGGTTACCTGCCGAAATTAATTTTACATATAAGATGTAATGATCTTAATGGTACATACTAAAATATATGAGTAAACGAATATGCCTCCTATTTCATTGAGTTTTATTATAAAGGATATTTTGATCATGTAAAGGATGACCGAAATTGAAATTATTGAAATATCATGAACAGTTGAAATTGATAGTATTGAGGTGTTAAGAATGGTTGAAATAGCATTGATGATGATAGTAATTGATTGATAAAGATTGCAAGAATAGTATAAATGATAGTAGCCAGAAATCATCTTTCAAAGAAGAATTTCATTGAACTAGGTTAAGCAGATCAGATAGTTTATATTAAGAATGATCGATGAAAGAAAAAATCAAAAATGAATGTGTAATGAGTCAAAAATGAATATTGGAGTCATATCCTTAGTGGAGACTCAAGCATAAGAGGTAGAGTATGTTACTAAGAAAGTATGTATTTTGTTTGATGTAAAGTATCCAACTATGTGAGTGGATTTTTGGAAATTGAGATAACATTATTACTAATATGAGGAGTATATAGGTTCACATTATATTCTGTGTAAATATGTTCGGGAGATACAAATTAGATTTTGATGAATGTATTACTAACACAGGACGTTAAGTTTGCAAATAAATTGAAGTGTGTGGAGAAACTAGTATGAATGAGTAAACAATAGAATAAGTCAATGTGAAATATAAGGAAATCTCAAGAATGGAGAAAACCATTTAAGAGAGGTAAGTCAATTAAGAATTTGAAAATAACGTGAGACATTGTTACCTCATCAAGGAATTAGTTATTTAAGGAATTACGATAACTAATTATGGGCATATGGAGCTTTGGAAATATTTGTTCGAATAACAAATACCCCCACAGTACTATGGTATTGAAGATTAAAACAATCCAAGCAAAATTTGATGATATATTAAATGTATTCGAAAAGTTGAGAAGAACAGTTTGAACACTTGAGGAAAAACGTGTAAATCGTATAAGTAATGAAAATAAAGAGAATTTTGAGGAATTATACTGATATTAATTACATCATCTAGATTTGGAGATTTTATAGTATACAATGATGTTGTATAAGAGATTAGGATAAAATCCAATACAGAATAATAAAGTGATTTCATATGCATGGAGACAATTGAAACCTCATAGGTTGATTATTTGATACATGGATTGAAACTTACTGCAATAGTGATCGCTTGAAAGTTGGAGACATTATATGTACAAAAACATTTAGGATATATATAAATATACAGATCATTAAAGTTTGAGGTTGTTATTGAGTTGAGAGAATTAAATACGAGACTGAGACAATGGATAGAAGTACTGAAATATTATGATGGTACAAATGAGTATTCCCCAGTAAAGTTATTATTGTATCTGATACATTAAACAGAATTCCCAATAGCAGTAAAGCATGAATTAAAGTATTGAGTTATCAGATTTAGTGCAAAAAGGAGCATAGAATATGGGGTTGAAATTTGGGCAAATCAAAGTACTAATTGCTATTGAATTGAAGATCAGTTTCAAATGGAAGGATTAACAAAGCCCAAATTGAGGATTCAGAAATTGTGAATCTTATTGAGGAATTGAAAATAGATTTGAATTCCAAGTTTGAATTGGAAAACGATGCCTTGTGATTGAAATAAGAAGTATATATACCGATAAAGAAGATTGAGCAAAGAATTACTAGAAAAAGCACAAATAACAACTTAAGCTATACATCTTAGTAGGAATACGTCGAGATAGCGTTTGATGGCTAAGGAGGTAGAAGTAAATGACCACACTTGTGAGTCACCAACAGTCTTGACTATTATAGATATGCTTAAAGTTTATATTTTTGGAATCCATAGGAATATAAGATCAATGCACAACTTTTATTAACTTTAAGCATCATAATCATTGTCAAAGTGATAACATTAAAATACCGTGCGACATTATACAACATAAAGAGTCATCCGCCTCTTTATTTGGATGAATAGGGCCAAAGATGATTGAAGGCTAGAATTGATTCGAGATACTGCTGATAAGTGAAATTGATTTGTGGAAAAATAACTGAATCAAGGAAAATGAATAAATTAGGTGGATTAACACCAAAGGTATGGACTGTATGGACACTATAGAGATGTGAACTATGAAGCAAAGGATGAAATATTTCTAAAAGTATCATATTCCCAAGGTGCATTTAGATTGAGTGCACAATGTGCTCAGGTTAGGATAAAAAAGCAACTAAGCTTGAATTGTATTGGTCTATATAAAGTTATTAAGAACTAGACCATTGACTTATAAGTTAGTATTATTAACAAAGATGTCTCAGATTTAAAATGTTTTATATGTGAGTATGCTAAGAAATATCAATATGATATGATATTGGTGTTATCGACACAAGAAGTGGAAAGATTATGAGTAATCTGAAACATAATAAGGAACTAGCTAAGAAAGTGAATGACCAAATAAGTGATTGAAAGATCAAGTGAGTCTATTGAATATGGTCATGTCGAGGAAATTATTCAAGTGAATAAGTTGCTTGGGAGATTGAGGAAAACAAAAGACAGCATTACCTCTATTGGTTTGATCACTCAGGTAAGAATTTTGATGACGAAATTCTTTAAAGGGGGATAATTGTTGGACTATAACTTTTCTTAAAAGTTAGAACTATTAAGTAAGAAATTGTTGTCGATTAGTGATGTGTAAAGAAAATAAGAATTCTTAAATTTGAAGTGGAGTAGAAAGGATAGTTATATACAAGATGGGTTATATGTGAAATGTTGGAAGTTATAAGTTGAAACTTGTTCACTGAGTATGTTTTGATGTTTTAGC
>JANSVA010094417.1:0-10857 GCA_025504915.1 Erythroxylum reticulatum
CCAAGTTGTGACAATGGCTAGCTTGAGAGAATGATACTAAGACTTTTCTCTATCTCTCAGGGTAAAAGAAAAGAGCCTAATTCTTACTGCATCTTCCAACATCTGATGGTATCGGAAAGTATCACAAATTTCAAGGAAGTTCACTATATGTGTGTAGGGATCTTCATTCCTTAGTTCTTAGAACTGCAGGTTTTGTTGAAGCATGTTTAGGAGGGATGGTAATTTCAAAAGATGTGGCTTGCACAGGTGGCCTACCTACTCCTTGGTTAGCTGCATTGAACCCTAGTCTCATGAAGTCCATAAGGGCTTGTTATTGACGTCCTTGGTTCACTTCATGGTCCAAATCTTGCTGAAATTCCTCAACCATTGTTACTTTTCCAATTTCTTCTTATTCTTCACGCCAAACTTTCCTAATGGATCTTTCTAATCAAGTGATGCTTAACTATAAGGTTTCACTTGCATGTTTTGATCTTTTCATGAATCTTGTATTCATGCAATGACATGATTTCAGAAATAGAAAGAAAGACCAAACAAAAAATAAAAAATAACTAAACGCCTTAAATTAAAGAATCAAACTAATCGCTTCCTCAACAACGACGCCAAAAACTTTATTGGGTTGTTTGATGTATGAAAGTGATAATCAATTAACCTCGATAATCCACAAGTGCACAGTTCATTCGTAAAGTACCTAAGGTGTCAATCCCATGAGGAGGGATAATCTTATCCTAAAATCAAAGACCAAAATAATTCACAAAAATTCAAAATGTAATAGAACTGAAATAAGAATTCAATTCAATCAAGCAAATTGATTCAAGAATCAATCACGGAAATATTAATAATTTAGCTGTTGCAACACAAACTCAAGAATCAAGATAAAGGAATTACCAATTAAGAGAAAAGAAAATTTACCTATCTTTAACGCTAACCTAATCGACTATGAATTACTGGATTATTGGTTCTAGACAATCCTAGGGTAGAATACTCTCTCTCGAGTTATAACCATTAACCCTAAATTATGAACCCTAATCAGGTTGTGGAACTTGCAATTTATCAATTTACCACCTATCCAAAACCCTAATTAGATTTGAATTTGTCTGATAAACTATCGAAAACCTATGTAAGATCTCTCTTTGTATAATTTACCGATTTGATTTAATTACTGTTCTATTAAATCACCAAACTCTCGTTACCCCAATTTAATTATTTTTTATTTGATCACTCTCTCAGTATATTATTAAATTATGCACATCTAGAATTATATCACAACAAATCCAAATAACTTATAAATAATTAGATTTCATTAAATCAAAGATAAAACCCCAAAAGTGAGTTTAGACATCATCAACATCTAAAATTCCTATCATCAATTGTTATTCAAATTTTATACAATAATAAAACTAAAAATAGAAGGAAATACAAATTGAATAGACGATGAGCGGCAGTGATGTCGGGAAACTTTTGATATAGGAAGTACGTCAAGTCGACTTCTTCTCCTTTTCTCTCTTCCTTCTTCTCTTTCTCTATCTCTCGATAATTCTCTATAGGGTTTTCGTAAAAGTGGATGATGCAAAAGCTCTCCTTCCTCTTTGTCTTATTCTTTAAATACCTTTTGTGTTATGAGCAGCCATGGGGTTTTTCTGGGGTCCAAAAGATCTAAAAAATCCCTCAAAACTTGACATTTTTTAGTGTCTACGCGTTTGCCTACTGTATGCCATAATGGTGGGCCACATCTGAGCCTTCTTTCACTATCATCGCAAACAGGCCACGATGGGCCAACTCTAGTGCTTCTGTTATGATCATGGTTATCTGTGCCATGATCGTGAGCTGTTGTTTCGATCTGAATGTCTCCAAAACTTCTCCGTTCTTTGATGTTAACCCTAAAACACTAAAAAGCAAATCAAGGTACCTTAGAAACATAATATTTAAGCTTAAATAGTTATACTAACCCATAAAAACATTTAAACAAAAATAATTAACAAACTAACACAATTCTAACGTAAACACATACTAACTAGTTGAATTATCAATTAAATACGTATCAAACTAAGCCCTAAAATATAATGCCATTCACACTTGTCAAATATATGTGCAAATAATCTAGAAGGAAAGGAACTCCAAGAGATTTGTAAACAAAGCTAGTTCTTCAGATGTGCTAATCTTATAAGTGATTAATAGAGTAAAGGAAATGATTATGCTTAACGACATTTCTAACAAATGCAATTTTATTCTAGTTTCCTCTCATAGAGTCTAATTCCTAATTGTCCCTTCAATTTGGTGTATGTGATGTTCTTGTAAGTTTTTTTTAGTGGTAGTTTAAATATTTTAGAAGGGTATTCCCTTTAGTCTTTCTATAATGTTAATACTTCAATATTATCAATGAACTTCTTTAATTAAAAAAACAATAACAACAATAATTAAGTGTAAGTCTCACAGATACGCATGGTTCAGGAAGGTTCAAAAGTATACAACCTTACTCTTAATAGGTCAAGAGACTGATTTTGATAGACTCACATGAAAAATAAAAAATATAAATATTCATATACATATTAAAATAATTAGTAATGGGAATTTAAAATAAAATAAAAATAAAAGTAAAAATATAAAAGATGTTAATAATAATAATAATTAAATAATGATGCATGTTCTGAAATTATTTGCTCAGTAGTCATAATCCTAAGGTTCTTCATTTGAGAAATAGAATACCAATAAATCTAAAAGTTTCATCACTAATCTACAATGGCGAATGGAGTGGAAATTTTAGAGGTTTTGACTCTTTAATGGAATACTTTCCTCAATTTAATTAGAGATTGAAGATGTAATCACTTAGACTCTCAATCTGAGTGGTAAATACTTAAATAAATCCTATCATCAATTTATTGTCAATAACTCAATTGAAGCTCCTTGGTATAATCTTCTAGGGATAAATAATCTGAGTCTTAAAGCCTCATTAATCACTTGGCTTGCAATTAAAAATAGGCCCAGGACTATGAGTCAATGGCATAGTAATGTGGATTCTAATTGTGTATTATGTAAAATGGCTATGGAAAACAGAGATTAACTCTTTTTTCTTTATAGATTCTCCAAAGCAGTCTGGAGTATGATTTTACATATCATGCTAGGTAATAGTAGTATGTATGATTTGGAACTAACATTGAGTAAGGTTATGAGAAACTCCAAGTAGGGAATGAATAATGCGATTCTCTTCAAAGTAGCCTTCATTACGACCATGTACACAATTTGTAAGAAGATAAATAGCAGAAGGTTTACAAGAAGAGGGGAAATACTAACTAGCAGATAAGATTGTCAATTAGATTAGAGCAGATATTCTTCCTAAAAATGTGTAGCACGTTCTTAACATAGATATTAAGTGTAGATGGAAACTATAATTTTGATTATATATTAATCTAGGATTGTTAATTGTAATGCTTTACTTTTTCAAAATCTTTAATCATATTATACTTGAATGAAGGCTATTAGCCTAGAACTCATTGTAATGTTATATTAGTTTGGCTTATAGTTAATATAGTTTCATTTCTAAATATATAGTCCAATAAATATAGAATAGCAAAGAACAAAAATAAAAGATAAAATACGTAAATAAATACACAAAAAGAAATAAGTAAAGTAAATAAATAAATAAATCAAATAAGCAATTATAAAAAATAATTAGGCTAAATAAGGAAATGTTAGGAAATGTTTAGGATGAATAAATATGAGAAAAGTACTACATATTAAATATTTAGGCTAAATACAAGCTATAAGAGTAGAAGAAAAATGTTTAAAAGACATGTGAGAAAGAGAAGGTCATCTTTATTTGATATTCTTTACCTATATACTAGTATGGCAAAATTTTCTATTGAAGGTCATATCCTTAGTAAGTTCTAGTAGAGCCATATCATTCTTAATCACCTCCCTTAAGTTCTTCTTAGGCCTTTCTTTTTTCCTCTTATATTCTCTAAATACAATCTTATCACACCTTTTCACTAGAGCATTAGGGTATCTCCTCTCAACATGTATCCACCTAAGCCTTGTCTCTCTTAATTTTCCATTAACATTAGCTACCTTTAATCTGTCGCTTACCATTAGATTCCTGACTTCATATCTTATAGTAAGGTTGTAAATCTAATGGAGCATCTTCATCTTCGACACTTTTAACTTATAACTACATTTTTTAGATGAGCCAACACTCCTCCCTATTGAACATGACCGAGCTAATTATTAGATGATATAATTTACATTTTATCTTGAGTTGTAGCTTCTTATCATATAAAAATCTTGATGAACTTCTCCATTTAAGCCACTTTGATCTGATATGGTGAAATATTTCTTCATCGATCTCTTAATTGCTTTTCATGTTAAATTCTTAAAACACTTTTTCTGTGGTATAAATTCTAAACCAATCTTCACATCCATATCGAAAACCATCCTATGGTCCAATAAGTTATACTCAAAGTACTCATTCTTAGTCTTGCTTATTTTAAATCCCTTTAACATTAACGTATCCCTCCAAAGTTCTAGCTTGATATTGACACCTTTTTTTGTCTCACAAACTGAAACAATGTTATCAGTAAACAACATATACGAAGGCACATCCCCTTGGATATTCTTAGTGAGTTTATCCATCACTTATATAGAAAAAGAGGCTCAATGAGGAGTCTTGGTTTAGCCCAATATCAATAGAAAAATTCTCTATATCTCCTCCTATCATCCTCCTTTACTTTTTACACATATCCCTAATAACTTTTATGTAGGTCATAACTGTTAGAGTTATGTAAATATAGTGCCCTGGAAAGTAAGTGTATTTATATGTAGTTTAATCTTTTTCTAGTTACAGTTTTGTAATGAAAATATTTATTACTAATAAAACAAAAAAGATTAGTTTTATTTGTATAAGCATAATATAACTAGTCATAAGGAACCAAGATTCTTTTGTTAATAATATACATATATATGAAGATGTATGGGAAATATGTACATTATTACAATCTAAATTAATTGATTCACTGTTGAATAATGAAGTTGGTCGCTTGATTATGGTTTAGACTGTATTGTTGTGATTTATTTCTATGTAAGTAAAGGAATTTACTTCAAAAGAATGATGAGTTTCAAATCATGATAGTAGTCTATTAAATGAATCTGAAATCAAGTATGTTTTCAAGAATAAAGTAGGCTATTACTTTAGTCTTAAAACATACATTTTAGCATTTGTTTATTATGGACCATAATCTTGATGAGTGGTGAACTCATATATGTTTCATCATAATTCTTGATATGATTGGAATGGATTTTTACAGAGTATAAAACCAGTGTCTGCACATTGGAATTAATAATTGAAAAATGTATCAGGTAATATTCACTCAAATAAAGAGTTTATGGTGATATCATCACTTCTAGATGTTTTTATAGAGATTGGTGATTAAACTAGCGCCAGGAGTTTGATGGACTAGCTAACCATCAAGTCTTAACACTAAGATGAGATTTTGTTTATTAATCACCATATAGAGTAAAACGGGAGATCTACAAAGAAAAGCCAATATAAGGGCAAAATGATAATTTTACCCTTTGTTGTGAGGATGGCTATAATAAGGTTCATAATAGGGTCTACAATTGGACATCTTTTTTGAAATATGTGTTCTCATAATATTTAGTAATTTAAGAGTTTAACTAACTGTCTTTAGTGGAATGATATTTAGTTAATAAGGTAGAATTAATTCTAATGAGATTAAATTAATTCTAGGCTTATTGAAGCTTGAATTATCTAAGTCCAATAAGATTCCACATTTGGCTTCAAGGAAGGTTATCAAACAAAGTAAGAAATATAAATGGAGGTTTTAAAGCCCATGATTGAATGTTGGGCTTGCACTAAGTAATGGTTAATTAGAAGCCCAAATGAATATTTAGAAATGACCTAGAATTTAGATTAATTAAAACAAGATTCTTAAATAAACAGAAGGTCCAATTTCGGTTTTATTAGGGCTAAATGTGCAGCTGAACATTTAGCTTTGAATTGCTAAATAAAGATGGTATTTATTATGCTTTATCATCATTAAATGAAGTAATGATCTTACCATTAAATGGTTTAATGGTTGTCTTATAACTATGACATATAATGTAAGCTTTTAACATTCATTTGATTAAAGATGAAAGAGGTGTATTTGATGGATGATCTTCCATCTTTCATCAATAAAACCGAAATTGACATGTCATTTTAGGTTATTGGCCTTTTCATATAGCCATCTTAAAACAAAGGAGAAGAGTCTCATTTCATTGCTTCTTTATATTTGATTAAAGAATGAAGTGATGCATTGGATGCTCTTCTCTTCTTTCTTTTCATGTATAGCCAAAATTGACAAGGTGTAAGAGAGGTGTTCTTGCATCTTTTGGACTCTCTCTCATTTCTTTTAGCTTCTTTCTTCTAAGAAAAATCTCCTCCAAAGTTTTCTTCTCCTTTCCCACCAAAGGATCTTCTTAAGCAAGTTATCTAAAAAGAACAAATGGTTGATCAGATTAGTTGAAAGTACAATATTGAGAAGAGGATACAATAAGGAGAAGAGGATACATCACTTAGGAGAGGATATATTGTCGAGGATAGGATAGCTCAACGCGGAGTTAAAGCTGTAGCAAACGAGACGGTAATATAATCTCCATCTTGTTCTTATGATAATTATTTTTCATATATTGTATCATGTATGGCTTAGCATGTTGATTTGGTTATCTTGCTTCAGCTATGTTTTGATTTCTAAAAATATCTTGAAATCTACCATTTTAGCAAAATCTTGCATGTTTTATTTTTCGATCCAACAATTGGTATCAGGGCCATTTTTATTATGCATGATTTCAGTTCCTATATGTGATGCATGGGTTGGCAATTATTTTGTGTGTCCTGCATATTTTTATTTGATAGAAATATATATGGTATATGTGTTGCTCTTTTGGTTGTCCATAGAATTTATATTTACCATGTAAGATTTCTTTATTTGGTTTGTAATAAGGAGGATGGTCTATCATCACCATGTTTCCTCCTTGGCTTCATTTTTCTATTTACTTTGATTTTGTAATGCACAAATTGATGTAATGATGAAGATGAAATAGCCATGGGTTGAAGAAATGAATAGGTAATGGTTTTGATGTATCCTTTTGTTGTGTATTGGCATAGTTTAGGTTTTGCGAAAACCAAAATGATGGATTTTTGTTTCAATGAATCAAGTTTCAATTTTGATAAAAAACAAAGTGCTGGTTTTTTGTTTTAATGGAACAATTTTTGGTTTTTATGAAAATCTAGCGCTGGATTTTTTGTTTTCAAAGTGACAAAATTTGGTTTTATAAAATGAAATTACACAATTTTTATCAAATGGGCTGGGTCATGTGAGCGAAGAGTTTGAAGCAAAAAATCCAAGTCTATGAAGATTGTTTTGGGCCTAAAAGCCTTGCAATCATTTTTATGTTCTAGGATGGACAATCAAAAGTGACTTATTAGTTCATGAGATAAATGGATGAATAGATGTAAATAATATATGATATTATGTCATTGTAAGCCATTTAGAAAATTGCCAACCCTAGGCTTTTCCATGCATTCATTATGTATGATATATATAATGAAACAATATAAGATGGATAATAATTGCATCTAGACAAGATGATATTTATTCAAACTTAAAGACCAAAAGAATTGAGTGGGAGAGGATGCTCATGTGAGAGTCCACGGTCTCCATATGATGGCACATTTGCATGTGATGAAGTGTTACTCCCTATCGGAGGGCATGAATAATAGATCTTGCATGGTTTGGGTTTCCTTAAGGATAAGTCCACTCTTTGGTAGAAAATGTGACCTCCCACTAAGACATGGTTTGCAAGTACCTTTAATGGATAAATCAAACGGTTGCACACTCAACATATTTTATCAATAACCTTCCCACCATAGCTCTGTTGGTAAAAGTATGGTCCAAATTATGATGCTTCTAAAACAGTTAGGCATGAAGATGCTTGGTAGCCTTTTGGGAGGGTCCTAATTTTTTTTAATAAATAATATGGCCCACCGTTTGCAACATCCCACTATCATAAGGTATATACTTGAATATCCATGGACATTCAAGTACATATCCTATGATAATGGTATGTTAGAGCAAAACAAATCCAGCTTACATATGGCATCAACTAGCTTATTTAAAAGTCATCAAATTTTAAAAACTATTCATTGCATTCATTCACAAAAGCTTACACTATTTTCCATTAAACAAAATATCATACAGGTTCCAGTAAAAACTACAAAAATAAAGCTATAACTCTTCTGATGTCAGCTGATAGACCTCTGAACCATAAATTAGTCCAAAATGTTCCTGTAATCTACAATAAGGTGCTAAGTCTCCTGTCTCATACTTGAAAAGTCATGTTGGAATTTTTATGAGTTTTGCAAACTCAATAAGTGAACCATCATTGATGATTTCACCCAGATCACATGCAATTCACATATTTCACAAATATTCATTCTGCATATGTATGTCCAAATACTCACATTATCATGGCACATTATGTAATAATTGCGAATCAGAGCATATATATACAAATATAGATGCATATGAGACTACAGATTCGTTGTTATTGTTATCACCAAGTGCCTCTCACATATATATACAGATACTGGCCCATTAGGCTCAGTCAGGATAGAATCACAGAGCATAGCTCTACATGCAAAATCAGAAACCACAAAGCAAAGCTCTATGTGCAAGCACTTTCATACTGGCTAATCTGGTCACAACACCTTTATCTAAGCATGCATTTTATGAAATGCATCAAATACTGAATATGCCATAGATGACAGTCACATATGATGCACAGTCAGAATCTCATAATCATCAAACCTAAGTTCGACATTCAATTTTCATTAAGAATACAAATACAATTCAGAATTTCATAACAATTCAGAGCACTTTCAATATATACCCAAATATTAAACTCCTTGGACTTAAAGTCCGGAATTCATAACAAATCACAAACAGATCATAATTAGAAGTCGAACAAATTCAATCAATCCTAGGAAAATCATCTAAGTTGACTCACAGTATGCTCCATTATGCTATTGCCTGGATGGTACAACAATGTTCGAATGGCGTCCAATGAGCTCCTCTTTATCATACAAAATACATTTACAAATATCACACTCTTGCAAAAATGTATAAGTATTCTTTTATGCACATCAATGTATAGAAAGTATGCACAATGCATGTTCAATGACAATCCCGGGTGTCTTATTGTGATCTTGTCACCATATCATTCAGATATGAAAACCCTCATTAATACCATTTGTACTTATAATTTAGATCACAACAAATCAATATGAAATCAATTTCATAACCTAATTGGCCATTTAAGATTTTTCTAACAACATGCTTTTGGATCAACTTTGCATAATCATTCTAATAGGGTAAATGACAAAATTAGGTAACACTTCCTTTAAAAAGGTCATTCTTCAATGTCTTAAGTTTCTAATGACACCAAAACCATTCAATTTGATTCAGTAATCAAAAAGCTATACCTCAAACATTTTCAGACTATTTTTATTTTGAAACAACATTCCATACTCAAATTCCATCCAAAAATTGATCATTTTAGAGACCAAATTACAATTGGACTTCTTCAGATGATTTGTATCCTTATGTCTCTATTTTACTCAAAATCAAAGATCATCTCATTTTGATGTCTAGAGAAGAAGTTATGATAAAAAAATAGGACTATTTAGTTTGCAATTTCTCTCAGGTGTTTAGACCAAAAATCAAGTCCAGTTACTATTGGAGAGCACAATGACTTGATGTGACAAATAAACATCAGTCCAGAAATTAAACTCATAGGGTGAAGGAGAAAATTCACGTGTGTTTGCGACTCACGGGTGTGACAGATAAGGACAAAAATGTTGTGAACATATTATGTTAGACAAGTTTCATCGGTCCAGCGAAGCCACCGTCATGCAAAAGCACGACCGTGACTTTGCTGTTTTTGAGAAATCACCATCATGCTGAAGCACGATCATGCTTTACTCTTTTCTTCTTCACTGAATTTCTTTTCTTCTTTTCCTTACATTTTCCTTTTTATTTCTAGACTTACTCATTCCTAATTCATCTATATTACATTTATAACTCCAACTACAAGCTCTACACAATCAGATTCAAGTTTATCATTGAAACACCAAGAATCCAAAACTTCATATTCACTCCCTCTCTCTACTTTAAAATTTCCAAAAGTTAATTAATAACACTCAAAACGATTGTTCTAACTTATTTTTAGCTCATCGACACATACACAATTCAAAATCCAAAATTCATACTTAAACATCAAAATCTGATTCTTACAAATGAAATTTTCAATTTTCTGCATTTTATTTATGTATCTTACTTTCATTTGAAGCATTTTTCCGCTTTTCAAAATATCGCGACCTTACCCAATTTTCATTCTTTATCATCAAACTCATTTAAATTCATTTCAACCAACACTCAACAGATTCATGCATGTACAGTGACAACAACCCATTTTCGGTTTTCTCTAAACCAGAACAAAGTATATTCATCAATTTTCTAGCCCTCTTCCATAACTCATTCCAAATTAAAACAGATCCTATTTCATATTTCTATATCGTAAATCTTTCATCTGATTCATTCATTAACGAAACCACATTTCTCAAACCACTCAAGAAAAAATTCTTGTACAAAATCAATAATAGAAAAACATCATCAAACTTACTTACTTGATTCAGCAAATAGTTCCAGCAATGAGGGTGAATCAAATATACAGAATGCTGGATAAACAAGATAGTGTTTTGGTGATGGTGTTTTCGGTAGAGAAACAAATAATAGAGGAATGAGAGAG
>JANSVA010094454.1:0-10856 GCA_025504915.1 Erythroxylum reticulatum
TTATTTGTTTAATTATTTATTTATGATTTTTTTGATTATTTTCAGAATTTAGTAATTATTTTAGTGAGAATAAGTAGAAAGTGAAAATTAGAAATTAAAATGAAGTTTTAGAATTAAATTAGAGTATAGTTAAGGTATTAGATTAATGGCCTAAGGTAAGTAGTCTTCAGATTAACTAAAGAAGGGTAAAATTGGAAGGATAACAAAGAAGAGGGGTATTTTCGAAAGATTAGAATGGCATGTAGTCTTGAATTTAGAAGAAGAAGAAGAGAGAAGTGTCGTAAGAAGCAAAAAAGAGACAAAAAAATGTAAAGAAGAGAAGAGAAGAAGGAAAATTGTAGGAAGCTTGGAAGGAAGAAGAAGAAAAAGAAGAGGAATTCAACTTGTTAAAGGTAAGTTTTCATCTTTCTTCTTGCTAGGCTCAAAAGGGGATTAAATAGAGACTAAAGTTTGTGTTGGGAATGAAGGAAGAAAGAAGAGAAAGATGAAACCATCTTGATTTTTTGGATTTCTAAGCTAGGGTTTTGTTTTTTCTAGCTTAGACGAACTATGGGTAGGTTAGGTTTAAGATCAATTTTAGCATTTTTTATTTTTGAAGTTTTATAAATTTTCATTTGAATTTGGGTTGAATGAAAAATTTTTTGTTTTAAGGAATCAAGAAAACCTTACTCAAGAGCAAGAGGAAAGGCAATCTTGAGCTTAGATTTTCAAGCGAAATAGGTAGGTAATTTATTTATAGTTATTGTGTGATTGGGCAAATTCTTGCCTATGTGTGTGTATGTGCAAATTGCTTGAATTTGAATTGTTGTGAATGTTTGAAATAGCTTGATGAATTATGACTGTATTATACCTCGAAAAGGGTTATGACATTTTGTATAAGTGAAAAGAGGAAAAGTAAAAGAAGTATGAGAATGTGAATTTTTGATTGATTGAATTGAGCATAAATTTTCTTGTGATTGAGCAAAAGAGGAACTTGTTTCGTTAGTCACGTGCACATTGACCTATAGCCTTCTCCTGGCTGCCAGCTTGAGGCACATGAGATCCTGCGAATTAGACTCGTTTTGTTCATGATGTAAACTTTGGTTTCTTTGTTTCGTTCCACGAATTTCCCGAGTCATTTGTTGTGCATTTCATCATTAATTTGTTAAGTATGATGCATAATTGAGTGTTATGTTTTTATGGATAATTACATGATATGTTTTAGGTGATGACATCTTGTTAACTATGAGTTGTGAGTTTGAATTATTGAGTATTGAATTGCTGGATATATCTGTACATATGCTTGAATGTATGGCTCGTTACCGATGGTTATAAATATATTAACCACTGAGCTATGTAGCTCACCCCACTATTCTCTCCTCAGGTGCAGAACGAGAAGGTTAGCGATCCTTGCAAGGCAATTGGACAAATTCTAAGATAGCATTTTCGTACTAAGTTAGTTCGATAACTTTTGAGTAACTTTAGCAGCATATCGAACATGAGTTTGTATTAAGCTAATGATGTAGTGTAGATATGTAACTAAATCTACATTCAAACACTATTTTGTTTTAGCAATAAGATTAAGTATTGAAGAAATTCTTTTGTCATGATGATAATGAAATACGATTATGTTTTGCTTGTGATTCTCAAAGTTGGTACATTGCATTTTTCAATCTTTTCATAGTGCAAAAATTGTGTTCTAATTTTAAGAGAAAAATGGTGTTAATCTAGGCTGAATTAGACAAAGTTGTCTCTTGGAAGTTGTAGATTATCTTTCTAGCTTTCCAATGATGTAAAATATGAAAATTTTGGATTTCGGAGTTAAGAGATATGATCATTATAAGTGGTGATGTTACATAGGATGTATATACAGATCATCTATAGTAATAATGTGAATTTGTTGTATGTGATGAATCATTTGTATTGAGATTTGGGAGTTTAATGTAATCAATTTGGTAATTGAATGTTTAAGGAGTGATATTACATTAGAAGAAGTGAATTTGAGAAGATTATGATTGAAAGTGATGTTAGAATGGACTTAAGAATCATTGGAGAAGCTTTAGAAGGAGTTTTGTATCACCAATGTTCATTAGACAGATTTTAGTTCCATTAAACGGACCTTCTCAGGTCTAAAAACACCCCAGCCTAGTCCATGTATGTTAAAATGACATTAGGTCTATTAAACGGACCTTTACAGGTCTGGAAAACGCTTCAGACCCTGTGTATGTCCGTTAGGTAGAGGTGAATGTCCGTTTAATGGACATACACTTTACACTTTTGGAAATTCGCAATTTTGACCTTCTAGATGACAATATCTCTCTTCAAGGTTGCACAAAAGTTGTAGATCTAGAAGTTCTCTTTGAAACTATCCTAGAACAACCTTAATCCGACATCTCTAGTGAAAGTTATGCTAATTGTCCCAAAATAGGTACAATATGATTGAGGACATAATCATGTTTGATTCTTTTGGCTATAACTTCATCATCTGACCTCCAAATTAAGTGATTCTTGACCAATAGATTCATAACACATTTTTCTATCTCTCCATAAAAATTGGTATCCATTGGTGTTGATTTGAAACAGATTGATGGAGAGAAAGTGAAAGAAATCGATTGGAAGAACATGAATTGGTTGTTTTACTAAACATACTTCGGTATTTTAATCATATCTTAATCTGTAGAGCTCCGAATGAGATCATTTTTGTTTCAAAATAAATTAGAGACATGGAGCTATAATTATTCTGAAGAAGTCAAGTGGTGATTCGGGTGTCGGACTAGGGTGGGCTCGCCCCCTTGTGGTTTGAGATGTTATGAGAATTGGATGAACCGATGATGGCTAAGAAGATTTCATTGAAATAACTCTACAGAGAAATACGCTCATGTCTTAAGATTCCGGATAGTGGGCTCCGAAAAGGGGGTCCAACAGGTAAATTATGTTTGACTTAAAATTTTTTTGCAAGTTACTATTAATCCGTACAAACGATAAAGGGCTGTTAAAATTTTAAACAAAAGGAGCCTCTTGCAAATTGAAAACAATATGAGTGATAATGCAGAAATTTAAAAGTTAAGGAGAGATAAAGAACGACACAACCAATTTAAACTAGTTCAGCTTATAACCAAGTTTATGTCCAGTCCCTAACTATTCAACTTTAGTGTTTCACTAAAAATCTCCAATTATTAATTTGACAAGTCTTTCCAATCTCAAAAATACATCTTTTTTAAGGTTTTTCAACTTTCCACACTAGTAGTATTTAACCAATCTTTACAAGCTCTCAATAAATGAAAATATGATTTGCTCAATATGAGCTTCAATGAATATTGATCTCTCTCTCGATATAGTTTTTTTCACTTTCTAAAGTACAAAGGGAATAAAGTGTAACTTTTGAAAATATATATTGATGCTATTAATGTATTTCTGAATTTTGGTTCTTAATTGAATGTAGTAGCTCTCCCTTAAATAGGAATTCGCTTCAACTAGTCGTAGCTTCAATTTTATCATGGATTAACTAGCTGAATCAACTTTGAATTTATTAAAATGTTTTCCTCACCATCTTGGTCAGAATCTTCTAATATCTTATTGATTGGATAGTCTTTCGATTGTGTCTCGAAGCCAACTGTCAAATTAAGTGAATAGTAAGATCCTTCGTCCATACAAACATAATAGTACTTATCAATTCTAGATTTTTTGGAACAATATCTGATTATTTTAATAAGTTCATTAGAATGGTTCATGTAAAATAGGACTTGTTAGACATATTTCATTTAAACAGACAACTAAGTTATATAACCTCTTTTTATATCATTATCTTTATGATTAAATAAGATAATAAATTTGAATTTTGAAATGTAACAAAAAATTATTGATTTTTATCATCAAAATCATTAATTTAAAAGCTTTGAATTAACAATCTTTTACTTTTTTTTATAATAAAAATATTTTTTCAAAAAATTTAAATAACTGTAAAAGATTTTTAAAAATACCTGTAATCTTTATGTCTTTACTAACAGCCGTTATTAGAAGTAACCTTTAATTGAAATTTAGCACATGAATATAAAGTATCTTTCAAAGTATACCAGGCATGCTCGAACAAATTCCAAAACATAAAAGCATTTCAACAGTTAGCAAAATATATCATCTCAACAAATTCTATATTTTAACAACATTAGCAAAATATATCATTTCTTTGGTTCTTGAAGCAAGACATGGTGGATGTGGTTGTTGCCTCTCTGAAAGGCTCTTCTTAGGCTGTTCACACCGCTATGGCTATAGGGGAACCCTCCCTCTCCAAAGAGGACTTTCTAGTCCTCTCTCATGAGCTGTTGGTGGAACACTAGGGAGTCAAATCGCCAGGAGGAAATGGGTCAATTACAGCTGACTCTAACCCTCTCGCCCTGCGGGTACCTGGACTGACAAATTGCAGTATCAGCATCACCAAGGTACTCTAAAACATTTCCATAATGTGGTCAAGGATGGGTTTGTCTCCCCTTCGATTGAACTTCTCCAAGCTGAGGCTAAGGCATCTACGTTGTTAGGATTCTTTTGGTCTAAACATCTTGCCTTCCCTGTAGTTCTTGCTTGGGCAAAGGCTAGATGGGAAAAAAAAAAAAGGTCTGGAAAAGGTGATGCTTAGAGAGGACGACACGATTTTGTTCAAGTTTCAGGTGGATGCGAATTTGACAGAATTATTTCAGCATTGGTCGTATCATACTAAAGATTAACCTTTATTTTTGCAGCAATAGAAACTTGGTATGGCGTTTGATAGGGGAGGAATTAAGGTACTGCGCATGTGGGGTATTTTCCATAATCTACCTTTTAAGTTATGGACCATTGAAGGGTTATGTTTCTTGGCTAGCTCTTTAGGGAAACCGTTATGCATGGATTCTCAGGCTTCTATGATGTAGAGGGTATGTTCTCTTGTGGATAAGCTATTTGTCAAGAGAATTGGAGAAAATGGAGAGTTGAAACGGGTAGAATACAAGTGACGTATCCATGGAAACCGAGTACTACTACAAAAAATGGGTTCCAGCTAGAAAGAAGTTTGCAACTGGCTAGCATGACGAACTCGTGTGCAATGACTCTTCTGTTACTCCTCCTGCTCATGCTTCTTTCCTACAGAAGATATTGCCCATAATTATGAAACTCTAACTCCTCACAACTCTGAAACATTCCCTGTTGGGGAGGTTGCCCACAAAACTGCTATCACTCCTGAAATAGATCCTGTGGATTCTACCTGCCAGAATCTGCTTTCTTTTATTGATGTAGCTCATGTTCAGCACACAATTACCAACTCTATGGCTACTTTAAGCCACAATATTCCTGAGAAAACCAAGGAAGATGATATTGTGACTACTACAATTAAACTCTCAGTAATTACTTCTAAAGCTGATGTTTTTCGTGTACACACTAGTAACTCTCGAAGGTGATCTGCTCGAAGGAAAGGCAAGCAGCAGCGTAAAGGGGAATCCCCCTCTCAATGACTATCCTTATATGGAATACTAGAGGGATCAATGACCCTAAAAAATAGAATGTTGTTAATGAGGTGATCAAAGAGAACAGACCTGTTTTAATCAGTCTTCCTAAAACAAAAATAAAAGACCCCTTACTCTTTTTGGTATTAAGATTTTGGCTAATGGCTAGGAACTTTTCTCTAATCATCACTCTCATTATAAGGGTCGAATATTTTCTCTATAATTCTGCTATGATTACAGTGCAACTGATCAAAGAAATAGACAACTTTTGCATCTCCACTACTAGTTGAGAAACTCAGTTATCCCTTTCGTGGTCACATTGATTTATGCTCTGATTTTGGGTTTCAACGGGAGCTCTTACGATCTAAACTTGTCCATCTTTACGGCAACATTCAGTCCCCCTAGATGATTATTGGTGATTGTAGTTGTGCTATTAGCTCTTCTGAAATTCAAGGAGGTCAAAGGTTTCATTTTGGTCTCACTAAAGAACTATCGGACATTTTAATGAAGGTGGATTTGGTGGATCTCACGTTCACGGTAAGGTTACTCATTTGGTCTAACAATCAACAAGGTGACTAGCTTATTTGTAAAAAGCTGGACAGATCTCTTGTAAACTCAAGTTGTCTTGAAAAGTTCCCACATTCCTTTGTCCATTTTAGGGAACCTCTCATTTCGGACCACTCTTATCTATATAATCAAAGGTTAACTGCTGCCAGAAATTTTGGGGCCCTTTTTCGCTTCTTTAATGCACTTACTAAGATGAAAGGTTTTCATGCAATCATTAGCAGTTGTTGGAACTCTACTGTCCACGGCTCTAAATCTTATCAACTAATGTAGAAACTTAGAAGAGTGAAGATGGCTTTAAAGAGTCTTGCTCAAGATCAACATTTCAACTTACATTCTCTTAAAGATAAGCTCATTAATGCTAAAAAAGCTTCCTATGAGTTCCCTTGTGATTCGGGTTTGAGATGAAACTGAACTTTAGTATCTTAAAGACTACTAGACAGCCCTTCAATTATAGACTTCAATACTAAAACAGAAGGCTAGACTTACCTGGGTCAAGGAAGGGGACTCAAACATAAAATTTTTTCACTCTTCCCTGATGGCTCGATGAAACACTAATAAAATCTCTCAATTGCTAGACTATAAAGGATAGGTCTAGGTAGAATTATCCAGTCTGTTGGAAGTTGCTCGAAGTTATTACGATGAACTCATGGGAAATGTTGATACTACACTACCTAGCATTAGTGTCGTGCTGCTTTTTGAATGCAATATTGATCAAGTGGTAAAAGACTCTTTAGTTTCTCCTCTTACAAATACTGATGTTAAGAGAATCTTGTTTATTCTTCACCCATTAAAATCCCCTGGTCTTGATGGTTTTAATGCTTCTTTTTCTCTAGAAGGTATGGGATATCACTAGGCAACTTTTTACAGAAGCTGCATTAGAATTCTTCGAATCCTCCCAACTGCTCAAAGAAATCAATCACACTTATATTTGTTTAGTTCCTAAGAAGTCGAACCCTTGTACAGTGAGTGACGTTCTGCCCTCTCCTGTTGCATCATCATGTATAAGGTTATCTCCAAACTCTTAGTTGAGCGACTTAAACCCATCTTATCGACTATTGTTGATCTTGCTCAAGTAGCTTTTATGCCTAATTGGTACATGGGTGATCATATCGTTCTTCTGCAAGATTTATTTAAAGATTATAATTCTGTCAAAAGAGTTCACAGCTGCATACTCAAGGTTGATTTCTTCAAAGCATCCGACTCTGTCAGTTGAAGCTTCGTTCAACTTTTTCTCGACACTCTTCAGCTTCCTCTGAAATTTGTTCACTGGATTATGTCGCGTATCACACTCCCACTCTTTTAAGTATTCTGGTTAATGGTATTCCATTCTTTCCTTTTAAACCTGTCAAAGGAATCAGATAAGGGGATCCTCTGTCCCCTTATCTATTTACCTTGGTTATGGAAGGCTTTTCTCGACTGCTCTCCGAGTTAATTCCCTGTAATGGTACTTTTCAACATCATCATCGATGCAAGGAGTTACAAATTTCACATCTAATATATGCAGACGATATTCTTATCCTTTGTAGTGCTGATATCTCTTCCATCCAATGAGTTATGTATATGTTGAAGCTCTTTGCTGATTGGTCTGGCCTTAAAATCAACCATGGTAAGAGTAGCGTATGTTTTTCCAAATATGGGAGGCAACAGAATGCTAGTAGAAGCATCATGGGTCTTAACTCCTCTAATGGACCTTTCAAATACTTGGGAGTTCCTTTTCTGTTCTCTAAAGCCTAAACTCCAAGACTGCTTGCCACTCATAGAAAAGTTGAAATCCCGAATTTTAGCTTGGCAGAATCACTCTCTCCTATGCAGCTTGACTCAACCTCATTATCTTTATCTTTAACAGTTTACACATACATTGGACAGCTCATGTATCTTTGCCAATAAAGGCTATCAAGGAGATGGAGAGGGTTATTAAATCCTTCCTTTGGTCTAGTACGGTGAACGACACCAAGAAAGCTAGAGTTAAATGGAAGGTGGTAACCTCCCCTATAAGGCAAGGAGGCTTAGGAATCATTTCAATTTCGGTCATGCAAAACATTTTAATTTGTAAACGATTATGAAGACTATATACAGATCATGACGCTGTTTGGACAAAGTGGATTCATGAATACTACATGAAGCATGCAAACTTCTGTCAAGTTGATTTTTCTAAGGAGGGCTCTTGGCTCTTAAAACAAATGATGAATATGCAGGATATCATTTACCCTTATATTAACACTATATTGGCAACAGTGCTAAAACCCAGATATAGTCCGAAAACTGGTTGGCAATCAACCCCTTCACTTAATATCTTGAACTGCTAAGCTTGAGGTACCAGCTGCCTCTACAGTCCAAAGTCTCTTCGCTGATAGTAAATGGGGAATGGTAGGGACATAGAGGCTTTCAATCTCTAATGAACTTCTTCCCTTCTCTTCAAAACACTGCAATTGAGGATAACATCTCTTGGGGCCTTAATTCGAATGGTAAGTTTTCAATCAATCATGCCATTATTCCAAGTCAACCAACCGATAGTTCTATGGTTTCATCTCCTTTGTAAGCACTCCATCTATCCTAAAACGTCCTTCATAACTTGGCTTGTCCTTAAAAATCGTCTTCAGACAGAAGCCAATGGTGTGGGTACGTCGATGATACTTGTGTTCTCTGTGTGGATGCAGTCGAGACTAGAGACCATTTGTTCTTCCTCTGCACCTTTTCTACAACAATATGGAGTCGGCACTTACACTTACTCAACATGCATCATTGTAGTTTCCATTGGGACTTTGCGTTGAACTGGGTGCTTACTCATATGCGTAGGCCTGTTGGATCTTGTTTTCGAAACCCAACTCTTGCTTTGATACTATAAAATGTTGGACTCCGGTTTCGAAGCCCAACATTCTGAGTCATAAAACATGAGCAAAATATCCTATAGGGTTATTTCAAGAAACCCTCTTTAGTCACCATCCCACATGAGTGGCTACCATTCACTAGGACAGACATCAAAGCAACTCCCTTTTTCTACTTGCGAACAGATTTTGGGAAACTCCAAAACGAAATTTTAAACAGATTTGTCCAGAATATTTGAGGCTCTATGTCTCTAGTATAATTAGAGACAAGAGTCATCTCATTTGGAGATCCCATAACAAGGTTATAGCTAAAAAAAACAAACAGGATTTTGACCTCAATTATGTTGCATCTGTTTTACGGCAACTAGCATAATTGTCATCTGGGATATCAGATTAATACCATCTTAGGACGTTTTGAAAGAAGACTTTGAGATCTACAATTTCCATGAAGACCTCAAAGGTGGATTATATTGTCTAAAAGGTCAAAAATAGAGCAGCAGAAAGCAGACGAAGCAAAAAGACAGACGAAGCAGAAAGGCAGACGAAGCGGAAAGACAGACAAAACAGAAAACAGATGAAACGGAAAGACAGACAAAACGAGAAACAAACGAAGCAAAAAGACAGATAAAGCAGGAAACAGACGAAGCGGAAAGACAGACGAAGCGGAGTCAACTTAAGATGAAGCAAAGTCAACTTAAGACGATGCAACTCTTAAGATGAAGCGAAGTCAACTTAAGACAAAACAAAGTCAACTTAAGACAATGTAACTCTTAAGACGAAGCGGAATCAACTTAAGACAAAGCAAAGTCAACTTAAGATGATACAACTCTTAAGACTATACGTCTTTACAAAAGATACAGACGATACAACTCTATAGATAATATGACGTCATCACAGGATACGTCTTTACAGAAGATACAGACGATACAACTCTATAGACAATATAATGTCATCACAGACGATATGTCTTTACAGATGATACTTCTTTGTAGACGATGCACCTTTATAGATGATACATCCTTATAGACATAATTACGTCATTACAGATGATGCGACGTCATCACAGACAATACATCTTTATAGACGATACCTCTTTGCAGACGATACATCCCTACAGACATAATGACGTCATCAAAGACGATACGTCTTCACAAACGATACCTCTTTACAGACGATGCATCTTTACACACCTAAGTATCTCCCCTTTTAAGGTCCACAACTTTTAACCCAAATGTCCAACAATTCTAGGCTATATATCGTTAGAAAACTAAAGGAAAGACCAACAACTTCCTAGAAGGAACACTTGCCTAAATCAGCCTAGATTAGTCTAGACTTTTCCTTGAAGTCCGAACACGAACTTTTGCCTTATGAAAACTTAAAAATGTGATGTACAAATTTAAAAGAGAGTCATGATAAAAAATGCAATTATATCTCATTTGCATCAAAATATAAGAGTCTTACAAAGCTTTAGTAGGCATTTCAAGCCGCAAATACATTAATATCTTAAAATTCCAAAATGCAGAAGGTATATAATCCATGATTTGCTCAAAATGAAACTAAAGCCTCTCTTTACAAAATTTGCTTCAAATACAAAATATACAAAAATTGGAGTGATGCCTTGATCCTTGTCTACTCGATATCTTGTTCATCACCTGGATGTGGGGGAGGAAAATGGAGGTGGTGAGCTTAAACCCTTGGGTAACAATTTTATAATATGAATAAGCAAAACTTTTGAGAACATTTTTCTTGTCATAGAAAAGTTTTCAACAAGTTCGTAAAATGCCTGTTTCTTAGATTTTCAGCCAAAAATCCACAAGTTACAAAATATGAATGCATCAAACTTCTAAATATGACATAAGCATAGTAGAATGGTTTAGGTAGGTCAAAAAATATGATGCACTACGCATTTCTATATAATGGTCCTATGTAGTCGTAAACTTGAGGGAGTCTATGAAGGACCTCCTTGCCACTAGCAGACAGGTGGTAGAAGCCTATACTTGGTCAACGTGCATGTGAC
>JANSVA010094475.1:0-10855 GCA_025504915.1 Erythroxylum reticulatum
GCCTTTAACTTGGTCAATGTGCATGTGACATTCTTGAATAGATTACACCAAACCCACATAACATGTAATTCATAAATTGAAAATAGTTTGCCTATATGGCACATTTTGGAAACTTGTTTTTCATGAACATGAGATATTTCAAAAATCGTTCCCGAAAACTTGATTTTATAAACATGTATCTTTTAAAAAAATCATTTGCAAGGTCTTTTCATAAATCATCAACACAATTCATATATCAAACATATAACAATTTCACAAACCATTCAAGAAGTAATAAATGCAACATCTATGATGCAATTGAAATCATTAAACTTCTTTGATTCAAAGAAAACATTTAGTGGCTTATTTACTCTTATACACATGTACCCACCTTGAATTAATTGCTGAAGACATTGTCTTAAGGATGTCTTTCCTCTTACTCCTCTTACCTCTCTTGATCCCCTTCTTGATTTCCTTTAAAAATAACAAAATCCCAATCTAACAAGAATTCTAATTTGAGAACCCTAAGAAAATACATTCACTAAAATGATTTTAGAGTACTTAAACCCATGCATTTCCTAAGTTTCATGAATCAAAACCTTTCCATAAATCCAGACCTTTGGGTCAATTTTCCATGATCATTCTAATCAAGTAAATGACGAAATTTGATAATACTTCCTTCTAGAGAAATTTTCCTTGTTATCTTAAGTTTCTAATGACACCAAAATTATTCAATTTGATTTATTACTCTAAAATTTATACCCCAAACATTTTCAGGTTACTCTTATACTAAAACAACATTCTGTGTTCAACTTCCATTCAAAAATTGAAATTCTTATAAACTGAATTAGAACTCCATTTCATCATGCAATTTGTAGCCCTATGTCTCTAGTTTACTCCAAATAAAAAATCATCCCATTTGGATAGCTAAAAAAAAGTTATGACTAAAATACCAAAGCATGCTTTGTGCAAGAAAGTGGACTTCGTTGCGGTGAAACCCAGAAGTTCGTCGCAGCGAACTTTTACAGAAACCTACTCTAAGAACATATTTTGCTACATTTTCCATCTTTTTACTTCCCATATTTCACGTATAACCCATATTAAACCTAAACCATCTCATTTACTTCATTTCAACCCAATATCATTTACAAATACATCATGATCTATCTTTGATTATTAACCTTAAAAGAGATCACTTGCCTATATCATTCATCAACAACTTCCCACACACATATTCAGCTTTATTTGAGTTTCATTTAATCAAGCCTAAGAAATTTAAAGCATAACTTACTTGTTCAAGCTTCAAATTCTTCAAAAAATCATCAAGATCTCTAAAACCTAGCTTTTCTCTTCTTTTCCTCTCCTTCCACGACACTCTCCTTTTTTCTCTCTTGTCACTCACAATTTATCTTCTTCTACACTCTTAATAATCATACAATGTCCCTTTTGCCCTCTAATATAAGCCTATATCTTTTAATCTTAAGTGACTTGCCAATTTTTCCCTTGATACATTCTTACAACATTAATACTTTAATTCCATCAATCCATACAATAAATCGTCCTAACATTCACATAATAATTAAACTCCAAATAAAATGATTTGTCTATCAAAACCAAAAAATTTATTTAGATCATGCTTAATAAATAAATAAAAAAATTCGGGGCCCAACAGAGGCTGCAGTTATTAAGCTGAAAGGAATGACAAGAAACTCATAATGCCCTTCATAGTTTTGAAAGTCATCTAATAGAAAATCTTCAGTATGCATCTAGATCTAATGGTAACCTAACCTCAAGTCTAGCTTCGAGAACTAGTTGGAGCTATACAACTCATTTAAAAGTTCTTTAATCATGGTATCAGAAATTTGTCCTTGATCATATGTTTGTTAAGATTTTGAGAGTCGGTGCAAATACGACAAGAGTTATAATTCTTCTTGACTAAGACTATTGGTGAAGTGAACAGTCCAATGCCATGTCTTATGAACCCTTAGTTTATTAGTTCCTAGACGGAATGCTCCATGATGTCTTTCTGCACTCCCGAATATAGGTATGATAGAATATTAATAGCTTCTGAACCTTCCTGCAGATGAATCTAGTGGTTATGGATTTTATTGGGTGGTAAATGGGTTGGTTCCTTAAACATCATAATATAATCACCTAAGATTCCATTAATCTTATTAAAGAGCTCCATTGGTTTTATCTAACGTCAAGCTGTTGTAATTGACTTTCTATAGGGTAGGTTAATTAGACGATGTAAAGGTCTCCTCCCCTTGAATGAATAATAACCTTGCTGAATTCTCCCTTGAAATTAACTATGACCCTTTACTTAGATTGCCATTCAAGGTGACTAGTTTCCCTTCCTATCTAAACATCACGATTCTCTTCTTAAAATTACATATAACATTATTCAACCCTACTAGTCATTGCATTCCTAGTACAACATCACATCCTCCCAAAGCTAACAGTAAGGCATTTGTGGTGAACTGCAAGCCATACATGGTTAATTTAAAGTTCATACAACATTGCTTTCAAATCAATTTTAGTCCTCCCCTAACTCTGATGTAAAGCTGATCAATTTCTTTAACATCGCATTTTCTCTTCATAATTATTGAAACATCCATAAAATTATGAGTGCTTCCATTGTCTATCAAAATGTGGATCACTCTTTCTAATATATTATTGAAACCCTCATCTGCTTAAATTCCTATTCTCCTTCCATTCCTATCATCACTTTCAAGGATGCATTGGGGAAGGTAAGTTCTATATATTCTTCAACAACCCCCCATCTTCTTCCATTCTTTGGTTTGCATATGAGACACTCTCTTCCCCTTCCACTAAGTACAACAGAAGTTGATTCTTTCTACATCTGAGGGTTGAAACATAATTTTCATCACACTAAAAACAAAGTCCTTGACTCTCTTATCATTGAATTCCTTCCTTCTAACATACTTAAATGCCTTATTAATTTTGAATTGTTTACGTGTTATTCAAGTACCCAAAGTGGGAAGTAATCCATCTACCAAAGGATTTCTTTAAGTTTTCGCAGTATGATGAGTTTGATGAGTTGGATTGATGTTTCCTCCTTCATTGGGTGTTCTCATGCATCTCCCTTTTAATAAAAGTTTGCCTCATTTAGTCATTACCATCACTTTTTGTATTCGCGCCAACATATAATGTAACATCCTGTTTCTATACTAAGGGTTAGAACCCTAAAAATTTGGTACATGTGAAATCAAAGAGAAATTAAGAAAAATGCATTTCACACTCATGCATAATGTAACATACACGCATATGAATTTGAATTTCTGCACAATAAAATGACTATACATGCACTCATTTGACATTTTTCGGGTATAATTGAATTATAAATGTTTTATATTGAGCATTGTGGTTTTTTTATATGCTCGAAATTGATTTGGAGAGTGTATTTTATTAATTTAGAATTTTCGGTGAAGTTTTGTGAATTTTTCGAGAATTCAAAGTATTTTTTTAGACTAGGAAAAATGTCAAGTCATAGAACAATTAAAGAATAGTAGTACAAATAAAAGTCCAATGGTAGTGGAAATTTTTATAAGTGACATTAAGATTTAATGACAAGTTTCACTAAAGATTGGGAGAAAATTAGATTAGAAATTGGAGACAAATGGACCAAGCAACTAAGTGTTATTTAGCATAAACCATTTGAGTGGAAGGTGTCATGACACCCACCAAGCTTTTAAAACCCACCTAATTTCCCATTTGAAAGACAACAAATCATTTTCACAAAACACATTTTCATCTTCCTCACTACTCTCCTTATACAAAACTCCTACCACCCTCCACCAAGTGATTTTTGACCGTAATCTTATACTAACCACTTCATTACCTTGCTATCCTCCTCTTATTGATAAAAGACCCAATCTATTCCTCCTTCAACAATGATGATCGTGTATATGGAGGAACTAGGGTTTCTTGGTGATTTGAAGAAATTGAAGCTAAACCAAGTAAGTATAAGCATGAACTTTTCTTGATTTGCTGAAGGAAGTATGTTTGATGATAGTTAGAGGTTAAATGGACATAAAATGATGATTTATGTATGCTGGAATGTGGGTAAAGAAATGAATACTTTGATGTCTTGCTTTTACGTGTATGATGATTAATGATTCATAAATTGGTGTTGAGATGAATTAGAGTTAGAGATGAACATTGTTGAAGTGTGCTGGACATGTACAAATGCAGTGTTTCCACGAAACATACATCTGTATTTTTTTTCCATATCTTGGTATATAAACATCCAAATGGGATAATTTTAAGTTCATAATAAATTAAATACGTATGGCTATATTTTTCATGAAGGAAGAAAATTTTAATCTATCTCTAAGAGTTTCAAAAATTAGCTCGAAGTTGAGTTTGTGGATTTTGTTGTGGTTTGCAACAGTCTGTTTTGTTTTTAGCATAACTTGCAAAATATCGAACTACATTACATGAAATTGGTTTCATTTGAAAATTAAGACTTAAAGGAACAACTTTTTAGAAGAAGTTTTTTTTCCCTAAATCCTTCATTTCTCTTGTCAAAATTGCCATGCAATATTGACCTGAAGGTCTGTTTTTAGAAGGGCTAGAATGAAGTTTGAAAAGATAGGAGTGCACGATCATGAATCTTAAGGGGTCACAAGGGATCTCACCATTGTGAACAAGAACAAGGGTGACAATGGAGGAGCAACTGGAATTGTGCACGATCGTGTATAATGAAGGTGCAATGAAAGTGGACTGATGTGAACATCCTTCACTCTTTTGGCTATAACTTATTCTTCCGACCTCAAAATGACATGGAACTTAAACCATTGGACTCATAACAAATTGATCTTAATCTACAAAGAAAATTATAACCATCTAGAATCATTATAGAGAGATTTATTGATGAATTTTTTACGGAATTAATGTGGAGATCTGGAAAATGATAACTAGAGTATTTTCACTAAGCATGCTTCGGTATTTTAGGCATAACTTGTTATGTAGTTATCTAAATGAGATGATATTTAAATTGGAGTAAACTAGAGGCATAGCATATGAAGAAGTCGAATTGTAATTCAGACTCTAAGACTTTCAATTTCTGGATGGAAGTTGAATCTGATGTACTGTTTTAGAATGAGAACAGTATGAAAATATTGGGCGAATAACTTTTAGATTTTTGAACCAAATTAAATGATCTTAGTGTCATTAGAAACTTAAGAGATAGGAGAAAAATTACCTAGAAGAAAGTGTTATCAAATTACTTCATTTTTCTTTTCATAATGATCATATAAAAATTGACCCAAAGGTCTGGAATTTTGTAGATATTATGAGAAGAAATGAGAATTTGGATCTTGTAAGATCATATAATGTTAGAATAATACTAGCGAATGAGAATTTGATAATATACCCAGGATTGTGATCGAGTATGCATTGTACATATTCCATAAACACAATTATGAATAAAGGAATACTTATAATTGTGCCATTATTAATGTGTGTGCATTGTGTGTATGCATAATTTTGATATGTAGGTTAAATGTCTACATGCAGGCGTTTCCAGAATTTGGAGACAAATGCTAATCTGGAGCATACTGTTAGGAGACCTAGATGGTCTCATTTCATTGATTATTCTGTTTGAATTTTTGTATTGATTGACTACTGAATGACGATATGAATGTGATTGATTGTGTTGGTTTTCGAATAGGAGGTCCGATGAATTTGATGTATGGATGAAATATTGAAGTGCTCATTGAATGTTAATTGGACAGAATAAGTGTTTTCTCAACTTAAGTGTTGAATTTCAAACTAAGGTTTGATGACGATGTGAATGAGATGTGATAGTGAATGTGATTATGTGTTATTGAGCACTTTCAATTGACTGAATATTTGTGATGGATTTTATTACATGAATGTATGAAACATAATGGCAGTTGTGACCTGAGGAGCCACCAAAAAAGAGCTTAAAGCTCAAAGTATGAAAAAGAGCCTCGAGCTCAAAAATGATTAAGAGCTTAAGGCTCATTATGTAAAATGAGCCATGTATCCTAATCAGATAAGGGACAGTTAGTAATGAGCCCAGTATCCAATGGATACGAGACTTTAGGCACTTGATCACAACAAAGTAACAAATGAAAAGTGGGTCTCATGTGCACTGCATATGCATAATATAAATGACTAAATTGTATTGAATATGAAATGTGAAATGTGAAATGATGTGAATGTGAATTATGTATTATGTGACTAGGTGAGCCATCGATGATGGTCACTCATTGAGTTCGTAAAACTCACCCAAAATTTGCAAATATTTTTCAGGATCAGAAGAATACCCATTAGGAAAACGGGCGTATCCCTACAACATACAAGTAAGGGATAGAGGTCGGGATCAGTTCGCGTCTGCATTGCATTTCTTTCTTTTTGTATGGAATTGTGTATTTCGCAACTTTTGTATCAAATTATATATTTGGAAAGTTTTGTAAAAAGGTGTATATGATTTTATGTTGTAATGTAAAGACTTTATGAATAAAGTGTTTTATTTTTATGAAAGGGTCGAAATGGCTATTGAAAATTCTGTTGATTGTATTGTTATGATTGAAAAAGTGTATGAATAAAGCGGGCTTGATTTGGTTATGGATTTATGTATATGATGTTGTGGTTTCAAAAAAAAATTGTACTGTGTTTTGACTGATTGAGAGTTCTAGCACGCCAACCTCGCGGGGCATGGACTCAGATATTGCGCAGGATATCGGATACGTGTCTTACAGGAGTGGGGTGCTACATGTGTGTTATTAGAGCCCAAAATTACTATCTCGTATGGGCATTTTTGAAAAATATGTCAAGCTACATGCATTTTTAACATGTCATAACAGACGGTAGCAACTGATTCCTCGTCTGAGTCACATGAGTATGAGTCACACGCATGAGCATGTGTTAAGAGTTTGAATTGATAGAATTAATGAGTAGAGTGATGCTCTTTCAGAATGTGAGAAAACGAAAGTTTGCGGATAATTGGCAATGAGAAATAGTATGTGGGTAAAATATGACAAATAATGATTCAATGTATTTATATTGGTGGTTGTATTATTGAACATGATATCAATATTGTACTGTGATGGTATACCTTTGAATGAGGTATAAATGTGAGTGGAATGTTGTGGATTGATTGAGGAAAATAAGGATATAAGTAGAAATGATGAGATTAAAGTGTATAAGCCAATTTTAAAGAAAATTAAAAAAAATTTATGACCTTGAAAGGTTGAACTTGGACTTAGAATGGTTGTGTGATTATCGATATAAGAGTTTATGATTCAGTATGAAAATATATCTGTGGATTGGAGATTTGAGTTTCATAATGGTTATGCCTCTATAATTATGAATTGATTGAGAATATACATGGGAGATGAAATAAATGACAAAAGGAAGATGAGATAAAGAAAAATATGATGACTCAAAGGAGAAGAGTTAATAGACCCAATATAGTAGTTGAATTGTTATAACATGATGCAACATTAGAAGAGGTAAATTCTGGAAAATTGAGGTAAAGTTGATGTTAGCATATGTCATTGCCAGGAAACCCCGATCGTGGGCAAGACTTAAGAGAGAAATAATGTTTAAAATCAATTGAGATTAAGGAATTACTATTGTCAGATATAAATTGGTGATTTGTTAGAAAATAATTCTCTGGATAGAATGGGATAACCTTGATGATACACACGTAAGCATATGTGACAATGATCATGTCTACTACTTCATCGAGTTTTCATAACTAGAATATGATGACCTTGTAAGAAATAATAGAAATTGATCTTTTTGAGTTACTAAGAATGGCTAATAAGCAACGATGGAAACAATTGATTGATAAAGATTGCGTGGATAGTATAAATGATAGTAGCAAGAAACCTTCTTTTGAAGAAGAATTTCACCGAATTAGATTAAGCAAACTAGGTAGTTTATTCTTAAGAGTGATCAATAAAGGAATGAATCTTAAATGATTATTTTATGAATCAAAGGTGAATATTAGAGTCCTAATGCTAACGGAGACTCAAGCATAAAGATGTAGAAAATGTTATTGAGAGTGTATGCATTTTGTTTGATGTAAAGTATCCACCTATATGATTGGATTATTGAATTTGAGGATACATTAATTGATAATATGAGGAGAATATTAGCCCATGTTATATTATATGTAAATATGTTCGGGAGATACAAATTTGATACGATGAATGTGTTACAAATATAGGAAGTTAAGATTGCAAATAAATTAAAATGTTTGGAGAAACTAGTAAGAATGAACAGACATTAGAACAAGTCAATGTGAAAATAGAGGAACTAGAATGAATTGAGAAAATCATTCGAGAAGAAGAATTCAATTGGGAAAATCGAAAATAACATGAGACAATAGTACCTCATTGAGGAATTAGATACTTACAGAATTAAAAGAACAAATTTGGGTTATATCTACTGGAGTTATCAATGCCCCCAACAATATCATGAAATTGAAAATTTAAGTGATCCAAGCAAAATCAAATCAATTAGTGATGATGATCATGGATAAGATATTGAATGTATTCGAACAGTTAAGAATAATATTTTGAATACTTGAGGAAACCCTACATATTATGAAGGTAGAAACAAATCTATGCCAATTTCAATAGGAGTGAATTTTTTCTTGATCAAATAAAATATGAGTTGTTAATATCTAAACATGGCATATTGGGAGACCTAAAGAAAGTAAAGGTGATGATAAAGTGAGAAACTACAAGGAATATATGAGAGATTCAAAGTTATTTAGAACTACTTGTATGTTAGATACTACCAGAGACTGTTAAGGGGTTTTTACTAATCTTATCCCTTGACAAAAAAGTTTGAGGGAAAATGTGTCAACTGTATGAATGAAGAATGTGAAAAGAATTTTGAGGAAAGATAACACCAATGATAATAATACCATTTGGAATTGGAGATTATATAGTACATAATGAGGTTCCACAACAGAGATTAGGATGAAATCAAATGTAGTATAATAAAGTGATTTCATATGCATAGAGATAGTTAAAGTTTCATGAATTGAATTATTCAGGATATGATTTAGAACTTGCTGCAATTGTAAATGTTTTGAAAACTTAGAGACATTATATGTACAGAAACATTTTGGATATATATGAAAATACAGATTAGTAAAGATTGAGGTAATTGTTGAGTTTGAAAGGATTGTGCAAATGAATATCCCAATAAAGTTAGTGTTGCAATCCAATGCATTGAGTAGAAAATTCAACAATGGAATAACACAAATTCTCAAATTCAGATATTGAGGTTATCAAATCTAGTGCAATGCAGAGCATAGAATGTTAAGGTGCAGTGGGGTAAAATGAAATGTTATTAGTCACATAGAATTTAAGATCAGATTCATATGAAAAATTTATCAAAGCCTTAACTAGAAATCTAGAATTTGTAAATTTTATTGAGGAATTGAAAAAAAAAAAGGAATTTGAGTCCGAATAGGAAAAATGTTACTGTGTGATTGAAATAAGAAGGGTGTGTACCCAAACAAAGAAGAAGAAGGAATTGAGCAAAGATGTTATTAGAGAAAGCGTAAGTAACTGAATGTTTGAATTGCCAACAGTCCTAATTATTGGAGATATGCTTAAAGCTTATATTTTTAGAGTTTATAGCAATATAAGATCAAGGTATAGTTTTAATTGACTTTTAGCATATCAATCATTATTACTGTGATGGCATTAGAATACTGTATGAGGCATTATACGACATAGAGGGGCCGTTCACCCTTATATTGAAATAAAAAGGGCCTAAAAATGGATAAAGGCCCTAATCGATTTAAGATACTATTGATTAATGAAATTGATCTGTGTCTGAAACTAAATGACTCAAGTAAGATAAATGAAATTGGTGGATCAACATCAAGGTTATGGAACACAATGAGATAGACATCAGAGTCAAGTGTATTAACACTAAAGAGATGTGAAGTATCAAGTGAAAGATGGAATGTCTTTGAGAGTATCACCTTATTAAGGTGTGAATAGATTGAGATAAAGATGTGTTTAGATAAGGAAAAAGGATAAACTAAGCTCAAATTGTATTGGTTCATATGAAGTTATTTAGAGCATAGGAAAGTAACTTATGAGTTGTATTATCAATAAAGATGTCTCAGAATTATAATGTGTGATATGTGAATATGCTAAGAAATAATGATATGATTTGACAAAGATGTATTGACAGCTTACGAAGTAAAAAAAATTGTGAGTAATCTTAAATATAATGAGTAAAATGTTAAGATAGTGTGATATCAGAAGAAATGAGTATAGGATTGATTGATTTCATTGACTATAGTCAATTGGAAGAAATTATTTGAGTAATGAAGTTAAATGGGAAATGGAGGAGCATAAGAGGAAACATACCCCTGCCTTCCTGATCAATCAGATAAGAATTTCAAAGACGAAATTTATTAAGGAGGGGAGAAATGTAACATCCCATTTCCATACTAAGGGTTAGAACCCTAAAAATTTGATACATGTGAGATAAAAAAGAAATGATGAAAATGCATTTCATACTCATGCATAATGTAGCATACACGCATGTGAATTTGAATTTCTACACAATAAAATGACCATACATGCACCCATTTGACATTTTTCGGGTATAATTGAATTATAAATGTGTTTTTATTGAGAATTGTGAATTTTTTATATGCTAGAAATTGATTTGGAGAGTGTATTTTATTGATTTAGAATTTTCGGTGAAGTTTATGAATTTTTCAAGAATTCAAATTATTTTTTTGGACTAGGAAAAATGTCAAGTCATAGAACAATTAAGGAATAGTAGTACAAATAAAAGTCCAATGGTAGTGGAAATTTTTATAAGTGACATTAAGATT
>JANSVA010094505.1:0-10853 GCA_025504915.1 Erythroxylum reticulatum
AATATTTGGTTGAGTATGTAGACTTATAAATTGAGTCATTTATGTTTCATACAAACATGTAAACTTAAGTATATTGTCAATTTATTGGGGCCTTTTTTTATTTCACTCAGGGCCTATAAAACGATAAGAACGGCCCTGCTCACTCTCATAAGAAACCTACCTTCATAAAAGCATCTCAAGACTTTTTCATGCACACTCATCCCTACGGATATGGTTGAAGGCCAAGAAGTGAAAGAGGATATTGTTTCTTCAACTTTCAAATTTAAGCGTTAACTTATAAATTTGACGTTAACATTTTTATGTTGATATATTTATAAATTTATTTCAAACATTTAGCTATACTTCGTGCCCTCTATCTTTTTTATTTCCATTACCATATAAACTTAAGATACTCCATCTCAAGAATTGACGGCAAAAATTTTTCATAATTCTAACTTATGAATGATAAATAAAATAAAGTTTATGTTTTTTTTTCTATTTTTCAGCTTGCAAAATACTTGAATATATCATAATTAATTTGTCTCTTCTGACAACATTTGCTCATACATATAATGTTTACATGGAAATGATATTCCTACTTTAAGGTTGATTATTTTAACTCTTTATATTTTTCTAATAAATAGGTATTAATATTTTCTATTTTTTGGTAATATATTCATGCTATTATTAAATTTATTTAAAGTATAACTTAAATTAAATTATGAATTACAATTTATATACATTATAAGTGTTTTATATGATATCTTCTTTGGATAATTTATCATCTCATTTAATGATAACAATGACACAGAGAGTATAAATGATTTCAGGTAAATAACTTAGAATAATTGGTAGCACATACACCTAAAACCCCACTTACAACTATACCTTATGAATTTCTTACCCAATATAATTCCCAATATGTGAAATAATGAGAACTTTATTGTCCTAAAGTTAACTTGGGTTTTCTTTATTTCAGATATACCAAATATTTCGATTGTGTAAAAGGTAAAATGTGCAAAAGGTGTTTTCTTTTTCCATTTACAATATAATCTACTATCTGATTGAGGTAATTAGAACATAATCATTTGTCAATTGAAAATACAAGTATAATGTTTGTTGAAAGAGTGATAAATAGGCTAAAACATCATGTTTGAGACAATTAGCTTATATTATGATCATTTAGTATTTTGTTAAGTCTATGAACTTATAAATTGAGTTACTTATGTATAGATATTAAATTTTAATAATAAAAATATATTTTTAAAGTTTACATATTTATATATTGTTGTTTTATTGGGATACTTTGTTTTACTTTGCCCGGGACCTATAAAGCACTATAAGTAGCCTTACCTCTTAAGTTGCGGGACTCCTTGCCACATCCAAAATTTCAAATTCACAAAGTAGGTTAGTAGCACTAAAGAAAGGACAAATATTCCAAGTAAAAAGTGTAGTTATAATATGCAATAGGATGAGTGGGGACCAGATCCTCAGTTCCCATAAACCAGTTCTTATCATGTTCTATTAAATTTGATCCACACATATACGTAAGACCCACATAAATATGTGAATAAAATTAACTAGAACAAGATTAAAACATCTTTACAAGCATAGATGATATGGTGTGGGATAAAAGAAGGAATCACCTCCATCAAATTATGCTACTGTTGAATTTGTTACCCTACGACTACCATTTATCCAAATTATTAACGCTGAAGTTATCTTCTTTTGCTTAAGCTCACAGATTGAGGACTCAAAAGTCAGGTGCTGGTTATACAAGTGCATAATGTGAAATTTTGGGACTTCAAAAATAGTATTACACATGGTGTCTCCATGCAAATCTTGGGATCCTCTCTTGTTTTTCACAAGGCATCAGTAGACTCTGACAGAAAAATGGAGTATACAAAGTGATAATCAGCTCAAAAAATTCATTAAATGAAAGTAGCCTTATATAGGCTTAAAGTATAAGGAAAAGTTTGTTGTAACAAACTAATCTACTATCAAGAGAATCCTCAACAAAAAGAAACAATAAAAGGAAAAAAGGAAAAGAAAAAAATAGAAAAAGAGATTCGGTCTTAAGTTAATTGAGATAGAGACTGGGCCCTACACCAGCAAACTAAGTAAAGGCCCAAAAAAAGAACAGAAATGACCTAAATAAGCAAAAAAAGAAAACACAAACCAAAAGGAACATAAGCCCAAAACAAAGTGATCAACTTCAGTCATCTAGGGTTCTGCTTAAGATGTCGCCGCAAGCTGGGCGGTACTGATTGAAGACAATGCTGAGCTTGAGCAAAAGTGTCTGAAAGTCAGATCAAGGGAGAGCCTTTGCAAAAATGTCTGCAAGTTGAGCCTTTAAATTGATGGGGAGGAGATGAAGGATGTCGTGTTGAAGTTTTTCATAAGTGACATGGCAATCGATGTCTATATGCTTTGTCTGTTCATGAAAAATGGAATTCTCGACAATATGTATGATGGAGTGATTATCACAATACAGATAAGTCGATTGGGGGTGATGCACGTCAAAGTCACAGAGGAGATACAACAGCCACTATAACTCACAGGTAGTGGTGGCAAGAGCTCTGTATTCAGCCTCGAAAGAACTTTTGGAAATGGTGGCTTGTTTCTTGGATTTCCAAGAGCCCAGAGAAGCGCCAAGGAAGATGCAATACTCGGTGACAGACTTGCAAGAGTCAAGGCAAGTTCCCCATTTAGAGTCGAAGAAGCCACGAAGTCGAAGAGGGGAACTGTTGCAAAAAAGGCCTTGACTGGGAGAATCTTTAAAGTAATGCAAAATGTGATGAGCTATCTGTAGGTGGGTCTGTTCATAAATTGGGAAAGCTGCTGGACGACGAAGGAGATATCTAGGCATGTAGTGGTGACGTAAAGTAACTTGCCGATGAGACAACGAAAGGAGGTTTCGTCAGGAAGGGGTTCACCAGCATAACTCATGGTGGTGTTGGAAGCCATAAGAGTTAACGTAGGCTTGGAAAGAAGAAACCCTCTATCATGGAGGAGAGCAATGGTGTATTTTTGCTAATAGATATTAATACCAGTAGAAGAGCGAGCTAACTCTAAGCCTAAAAAATATTTAGCAGGGCCTAAATCTTTTATTTTGAAGGCATCATCCAAAAATTGTTTGGTGGCTTCAATGGGTAACAAAGTATCACTGGTAAGTAGAACATCATCAACATACACTAGTAGGATGATGAAGGTACCTTAGAGATCCTTTTTAAACATGGAATGTTCAGAATGAGTTTGGACAAACCCGTCAGAGAGCAAAGCAGAGGCCAATTTGGAGTGCCATTGACGACTGACTTGCTTAAGGTCATAGATGCCCTTCTTGAGGAGACAAACCATATTAGGATGTGGAAGGACCAGACCTAGTGGAGGCAGCATGTAGACTTCTTCAGGTAAGTCACCATGTAAAAAGGCGTTGTTTATGTCCAATTGGTGTAGGAACCAATTGTGTGTTGCTGCTAGGGCTAATAGAAGTCTGATGGTTATTATTTTGACAACAAGAGAAAGAATGTTTCAGTATCATCTAGGGCTTGCTATTAAGTAAACCCTTTGGCGATGACTCTATCTTACATCATTGACGACTGCCATCCGAATTGAATTTGTATTTGTGAACCCACTAGCAAGCAATGGCAATCTTTCCTGGAGTTAAGAATATGAGATCCCAAGTGTCATTTTCTTATAGGGCTTGTAATTTTGCATTCATAGCATCTTGCCACTCCTGATGTTGAACTATCTGCTTGTAAGTATTGGGCTCCTTAAGAGAAAAAATCTTAGCTGAAAAGACAGAATGTTGTGGTCTAAGAAGATCATAAGAGAGGACAAAAGAGAGGGAATGAGGAGAGGTGTGGGGAAAGATGGGGCTGTCATAGTCAATAAGATGAGAGGGAGGTTTAGAGAGCCTGCTGGAGTGACGGGGATGAGGAGGAGAAGGTGGGAGTGTTTAGAAAAGGAAGGAGAAGAAAAGGAGAAATGATAGGTTAGAGAATCAAAAGGGGGATAAGCATCAATAAAAGGTGGTGTAGCACAGGTAGTGAGAACTGGAGAGGGAAGGTTGTTTTCTGATGTGGAGGTAAGAAAGGAAATTTTGTCTTCATAGAAGATAACATCCCTGGTTAAGATGAAAAGTTTGGAGGTGATCTCAAAAACTTTGCATCCTTTGGTACCTATAGAAAAACCAACAAAGACACACTTCCTTGCTCTAGGATCAAATTTGCCTCATTTTGCTTCTTTGGCAAAGCAAAGGCATCCAAAAACTTTGAGAGTTGAAAAGTCATGGTTAGTGCCAAAAAGGATCAAGTAAAGAGATTTATTAGACAAAAGTGGGGTGGGAATTCTATTGATCAGATAAACTATATGCAGTACACAGTCTACCTAGAATTATGTTGGTATATTGGCCTGAATTTTCAGGGCTCTAGCTACAATGAGTATATGCTGGTGCTTTCTTTTGACTCTTCTGTTTTGCTGTGGTGTTTCTACATATATTGGTTCATGCACAATGCCTTTTTCTTTGTAAAAACTGTCCATTGAAAATTCTACACCATTATCACTGTAAATTCTTTTAACTTGTTTGGTAAACTGTCTTTCCACATAAGAGCAAAAGGATTTAATCAATTCTCTAGTTTCTGATTTTAGTTTCACCATGTATATTCATGTCATTGTACTATGGTCATTCACAATAGTAAGAGAAAATTTGTAACCAAGGATAGAAGGAGTATGATAAGGCCCCTAAATATCGATATGTATGAGAAAATTACTAAAATAGAATGGTAGTTTTTGTTTAGAAAACTGACAAACGTCACATTGATCTATAAACTAAAAGGGAATGGAAGATTCTATTTTAGATAGAATTTGCATTCTTTGATTGGAAATGTGCCATAACTGGTCTTGTAGAGAGGAAACGTTGCAAATTATGGTGTTATGATCTGAATGTGCAGGGGATAAGTAGTAGAGACCATTGACATGTTTAGCAAAATCAATCATCTTCATAGACTTGACGTCCTGAATTTGACAAGAATCAGGGGTAAAAATTAGTTGAAAATGACAGGAAGTGGTAAGCCTACTGACTGAAATGAGGTTAAAAGAAAATATAAGTACAAAAAGAACATTGGTGAGAATGAGAGAAGAAATGTTAACTATTCCTATGTGAGAGATCAAAACAAGATGACCATTTGGCAATTTAACTATAATCCAGTCCACTGTATTGTAGGTGGAGAAAAAATCTAAAGAACAGATAATGTGATATGTTGCACCAGTATCTAAGATCCAAGTGGATGACCATAAAGCAGAAGAAGAAGTAGGGTGGAATGTACCTTTGCTGACAGAAATGGTATTGATTTGAGGTGAGTTAACAGATTTCCCTCTTGAATCTGCGTCTTTATGTAAGAGTTGCATTAACTAAGCATGTTGGTCTACAGTGAGATTATAGTGGGTAGATTCCTAAAATTAGTCTTTGCCAAGGGAAATAGTATCAACTTCTGAGGAAGACTGGTCCAGGTTAGTTTCTATTTGATTGATTGTTCTGAATTTATTCAAGTTGTTGTCCTTAGCTAGGTAGGATTGTTTGCCATTAAAGGAAAGGTTAGGTGGATAGCCATGCTTACGATAACATTTTGCTTCTATATAACCTAAATTTCCATAAAAAGTGCATATTGGTTTCTTATTCTATAAATAGCCTCTTTTGGATCTATTTTGCTGTAAAAAAACTTGTGGATCAATGTTTGATGAGTGATGAGAGTGTTGTAATGCATTTTTCAAATGTCGTTCTTATTGTGCAACCATAGAAAAGACTCTTTTAATATCAAGTAGAGGATCCACAAGCATGATATAAGACTTCACAGTAGAGTATGAGTCATTTAGACCTTTAAGAAACCCTATTACAGTCTCCTTCTTAGTAGTTTTTGTTGATGGTCAAAACATCACAAGTGCAGTGAGGTTCACATTTGCATTTAGGCATGGGTCTAAGGTTAAAAAACTCATCCCATAGCATTTTAAGATGGGCATAATAATCTGAAACAGACAATATTCTTTAGAGAAAACTGAAAATTTCCTCTTAAAGGTCTATTATTCTAAAAGAATATGTCTGGGAAAATCTACGTTCTAGGTCATTCCACACTTCCATTGCAGAATCAAACCAAATTACACTTTGTGTAACAAAGTCTATTACTGATCTTCACAACCATCAAAGAACCATTATATTACATCTTTCCCAGTAAAAACACAAAGGATCTTCCCTATGAGGCATTAAGATGGAACCATCAATAAATGTAAGCTTATTTTTGGATAACAAGGCCATGCAAATAGATATGGCCTAAGAGTGATAGTTTATTCCAGGTAAAAGAGAGGAGACAAGGACTAGTGAGGGATTTTCATTAGGATGAAGCTAATAAGGACTTCCTGGGTGGTCTTCTGGTATGAGAAGGTGTTGATTATTTGTCTGAAACTATTGATTTGAACGTGCAATGACATTTGCATACGAAGGTTCTGAACCTGATATAATTATTAAAATTGAGCTTGGGTTGAATATTGTCAAAATGATTAGAACTAGTCATTTGGATAGTTAACCCATACCACTTATAAACCCTTTAACATTTTCATATTTAGTCAATATGGGATACTCTGACACTCCCCCTCAAATGCAACTGGGACTAAATATCTAGTTGTCACTTGAAATAAACGCAATGGTAACCGGACTGGGCTGTTGGGATTAGACATCCAGATAAAGAACTAGGAAATTAATAATCCAAACCAAACCTGCTCTGATACCTTATTAGAATTGGGTTTGGGTCAACTATTGCCAAAATAACTAGAACTAGTCATTTGGATATTGACCCTTACTATTTATAAACCCTTTAACACTTTCATGTTTAGTCAATATAGGATACTCTAGCAGTAATGAAGACATGAAAGAGCAGAAAGCTGGGCTAGGAAGATCTAGAAAGAAAAAATTAACAATCAGAATATTCTGATGATAAAAGAAAAAAAGCAAGCAGTGGAGAACTGCTACTCTGATACTATGACAAAAAATTGGAGCATAAAAAGTGATAATCAACTAAAAAAATTCATTGAACGAAAGCAACCTTATATAGACTCAAAGTGTAGGAAAAAGTTTGTTGTGACAAACTAGACCTACTATCAAGAGAATCCTCAACAAAAAGAAACAATAAAAGGAAAAAAATAAAAAGGAAAAAAACAGAAAAGGAGATTTGGGTTTAAGTTAATTGAGATGAAGAATGGCCCTTAAGTAGTAGTCTTGAATCCAATGCACCAACAAACTAACTAAAAGCCCAAACAAAGATCATAAACGACTCAAGTAGATAAAAAAAAGAAAACATAAACCAAAAGGAACATAAGCCCAAAACAAAGTGATTAACTTCTGTCATCATCGAGGCTCCGCTTAAAAGTCTTTTCTAATTGATGTTTCTTCTTCTTATTATTATTATACTTTGAAGGTTCAACACTCTATTTGCTGGGAATCAGGATGCGAATGTCATTTCTCTCTAGCAGAAGCATGTTAATTGTTTCTCAACTGACAGGCAACAATAGCATTATCGGACCTCCTGTGAAATGAAACCTTAACAGTAGCATGCATTTCATACAAAATTTACGTACAAAATCCATGCATATAAAGACCATATATAACCATATATATGTGAAGCAAGCAGTGGAAATGTAACCGAAATACCTCCAGCCATTGCCTTCCACCATAGATTTAAGAAGTTTGGAGCTTTTATCCTCTTCCTTAGCCAAGCGATGGTGTGAGATGATGCTTAGGTGAAGATAGGGACCAAACAAGCCAGATTTAAATCCACTAAAACCTACTCAAAGCTTTGTCCATCACAAATTCAACAAGTTGGGTAGATGGGCAACACAATATAATGGGTAAGGCTTTAAGCTTTTAAAGGGACCATACTAATAATTAGGAGATAAACATCACATTCTCCCACTTGGTCCATTTAACCCAACACCACATATAACAAGAAATCAAATATATGAATCATAGCAATAGGTCCTTTTATAGTGAGTAGTATCTTCTATGTATTACATATACAACATTTCTCAATACTAGCCCTTCAACTTAATGAATAAACCATATGTTTATTCTAGGTCCAAATTAAACGATATTTCTCAAAACCAATCAAAATATGTATGCACAAAATATATGAGAAAATATCAAACTGAATAAGAGTTCCATTGAATCAACAATATACAACAAAATCAAATTGTGGAACCAAGTCCCATATGTACTACGTGATCCTTAAACTGCTTCAGTGGCATGCCTTTAGTTAAAGAATCCGCAATCATCAAATCAGTGCTAATGTGCTCTATGACAACTTTCTTTTCCTTTACACGTTCTCTTATGGCTAAATACTTAATGTCGATATGCTTGCTTCGACTTCTACTCTTGTTATTTTTAGCCATAAAGACCGCAACGGAATTGTCGCAATACAACTTTAACGGCTTAGAAATTGAATCAACAACTCTGAGCCCAGATATGAAACTCTTCAACTATACACCATGCGAGGTGGCCTCAAAATATGATACGAACTTAACCTCCATAGTGGAAGTAGAAATCAGGGTTTGCTTGGCACTTCTCCAAGATACAGCTCTACCAGCTAGCATGAAAAAATAACCAGATTTTGATTTCCTTGAATCAATGCAGCCAACAAAGTCTGAATCGGAGTATCCAACTACTTCCAACTTCCCAGTTTGTCTATACAAAAGCATATAGTCTTTTGTGTCCTGAAGATATCTTAGAACCTTCTTTGCAGCTTTCCAGTGATCAATACCTGGATTACTCCGATATCTTCCTAACATTCCAATAGCATATGCAATGTCAGGTCGAGTGCAAACCTGAGCATACATAAGGCTTCCTATAGCTGAAGCATATGGAATGTTCTTCATGTGTTCCCGCTCAAAGTCATTCTTCGGGAGTTAATTCAAATTGAATTTATCACCCTTAACAATGGGTGTTACACTTGATGCACAATCTTTTATCCAGAATCTCTCTAAAATTTTGTTGATATAGGTCTCTTGAGACAAACCCAAAATTCCTCAAGATCTTTCTCTATGGATCTTAATCCTAATAACATAAGATGCCTCACCCATATCTTTAATATCAAAATTCTTTGAGAGAAATTGTTTCACCTCATATAGCAAACCCCTATCATTAGTCGCAAACAAAATGTTATCCACGTATAACACAAGAAAACAACTTTTACTCCCACTGACCTTCTGGTATAAATACTGATCCATGATATTCTCTTCAAAACCTAATGAATTGATAACCTCATGAAATTTTAAATACCATTGTCGGGAGCCTTATTTTAACCCATATATGGATTTATTAAGCTTACAAACTAAATGCTCACCATCACTAAAGGAGAATCCTTCAGGTTGTTTCACCTAAACCTCTTCCTCTAGTTCACCATTAAGGAACATCGTTTTTACATCCATTTGATGTAACTCAAGATCAAAATGAGCTAATAATGTCATAATTACACAAAGAGAATATTTCTTCGATACAGAAGAAAATGTCTCTATGTAGTCGATTCCTTCTCTCTGAGTGAACCCTTTAACAACAAGTCTTGCTTTATGTCTCTCAATGTTGCCTCGTGAGTCTTTCTTTGTCTTAAATACCCATCTACATCTAATGGTTTTCACACCATTTGGCAACTCAACGAGATCCCATACTTGATTAGATGCCATAGAATTCATCTCATCCTTCATAACATTATACCACAAGTCTGATTCCTTAGAACTCATGGCTTGCGAAAATGTTTCAGGATCATTTTCGGTTCCAACTCTTGGCTTACGAAATCACTAGGTATTGCTGATCTTCTAACCCTAATGAATCTCCTTAATGTTGTATTGTTATCCTCATGAGGAACTTGTTGCTTAACCTATTGTTCAGTTGGTTGCTCAACAATTTCTGGTTGTTCCTCATTTATAACTTGACCTATTGGATTAGTATTAACAGCGCGTGGAACTTCAGTAACTGATTGTCCCACACCCGTTTGACTTTGAGGGGTGTGAATGACAATCAATTGATCACTTAAACCAGAGGGTTGAGCTTCATAATGGCCACTTTCAGAACCTATGTTTGGAAAATGACCACTCTTACTGATCAAGTCATTCGCAAGAAATTTTGCATTTCTTGATTCCACAATTCTAGTACTGTGAGATGGACAATAGAACCTATATCCTTTAGACCTTTCAGCATATCCAATGAAATACCCACTAATGGTCTTTGGGTCTAGTTTCTTCTCCTGTGGGTTGTAAATTCTCACTTTAGACGGGTATCCCCAAACATGTATATGCCTCAGACTCAGTTTCCAACCCTTAAATAACTCAAAAGGTGTCTTCGAGATAGCCTTGGTTGGAACCCGATTTAATATATACACAGCCGTCTTTAGAGCTTCTATCCACAAAAATTAAGGAAGTTTTGTGTTACTCCTCATACTTTTCACCATGTTCATTAAGGTTCAGTTTCTTCTTTCTGCCACACCATTCTGATCCGGAGAACCAGGCATGGTGTATTGGGCAACAATCTCATGTTCCTAAAGAAACATCGCAAAAGGACCAAGTGCTTGTCCACTTTCAGTGTATCTACCATAATACTCTCCATCTCTATCTGACCTCACGATTTTAATCAGTTTTTCACATTGATTCTCCACTTCAACCTTAAAAATTTTAAAGGCATCCAAAGCTTCGTCCTTAGAACGAAGTAAGTAAAGATACATATATCGTGAATAGTCATCTATGAAGATGATAAAATATTTTGGACTATTTGCATCCATATCTAGACAACAAATATCTGTATGTATGATTTCTAATAGGTTTGTACTCCTCTTGGCACC
>JANSVA010094525.1:0-10852 GCA_025504915.1 Erythroxylum reticulatum
AAGAATGTTAAGCATGAAATATTGTGAGACATATGGATAATGATTGAAGTTATTATTTGTTATAAGTCATCCGCTCTAGGTGATCATTAGATCAACTAGCTGACCAAGGATTGGTAGGAGCCAGTAGGGAGTCAACGGTGCCTAAATTTGATGAGGTGCCTCCTAAAGTTCTCGAGACAAGGAAAAGGAGGTATGATAGGCTGCAAAAGTAGGGAGTTATGGATTTCTATGGCAGCACAGACCCTGCTAAGGCTGAGGGATGGTTAGAGAGAACATAAAGGGTATTTGATCAGATGGACTGCGAGCCTGATGAGAGATTCGACTACACAGTGTCCTTACTGCAGGGCCTGACTTACCAGTGGTGGAAGACTATTCTAGGCAGTACCACCAGGTCTTTCCAGTTGAGATGGGGAGATTTCTGAGGGCCTTTAGAGACAACTATATGCCCGAGATCTATTTGGACATGAAGATGCAGGAGTTCTTGGAATTGAAGTAGGGTAAGATGTCAGTGGCTGAATATGAGGTCTGGTTTAATGAATTAATGGGGGTATGCTACTGCTCTTATCCCTACAGAAGAAGACAAGTGTAGGAGGTTTGAAAATGAGCTCAATATGGAGATCAGAACAATGTTGGCGCTTTCAAACTTGAGCACTTTCACTGAGTTGAGAGCTGCTTCAATTAGAATTGAGCAGCTGCTGAGAGAGAGACAAGTTGAGACTGGGCAAGGATCCAGAGGGAAGAGGCCTAGTGCAAGTTAGGACAGTTCTGGCAGGGGCTTTAGTAAGCGCCATAATAAAGCATTTAGACCACCAGGTGGATCTAGACAGTCGGGATCTGGGTAGAGGGGCAGATTTTCACAGATTGTTAGTGGAAGAAGTGCAGGACAGAGATTGAACTAGTATCCAATTTGTGAGCACTGTGAGAGGAGACATGGTGGAGAGTGTTGGAGGTTGACGGGAGCTTGCCTCAAACGCGGCTCTATGGACCACCAGATTAGAGATTGCCCTGCTACTTTGGAAGCTCAGTCTATTGTCGGTGGGCAATCTGGGAGTAATACTATAATCCAGCAAAGCAGAGGTGGTGGATCTGGATTGAGAGGCTGAGGTAGAGGTAAAGGGAGAGCTGGGAGTTCTTCTTTGAGGAATGAAGGGCGGGACAACGGACTATAGTCCCAGGCCAGAGTCTATACTATGACTAGGCAGGAGGCTCAGGACTTACTGAATGTAGTGGCAGGTGTGCTTCTCATTTATGATTTTGAGGCATTTGCAATGCTAGATCCAGGATCCACACACTTCTTTATCGCACCGCATTTGGCATATAAACTGCATTATGATAGGGAGTTACTACAGTATGGACTAGAGGTGAGTACATATCGAGGTAGTACTACTGTTATAGGTGAGGTCTACAAGGGGTGCTTGATTAGGATTGATAAAGACGAGTTGGACGCAGACCTGATATTATTCTAGTTGAAGGAGATAGATAAGATCTTAGGCATAGATTAGCTCACTGTCCATAGAGCCATCATGAATTGCTACACCAAAGAGGTAGTACTAGAATCTGTTGGTCAGTCAAGGGCAAGTTCTAGAGGAGTTATTCAGGCAGTACCAGCCAGGATGATATCCTTCATGAGTGCATTGAGACTGATGTAGGGAAGATATGAGGCTTATTTGGCCTACGCCATTGATACCAGGGCTGAGTAGAGTATAGAGGACATTCTAGTAATTAGGGAATTCCTGGATGTGTTTTCCAATGAGTTATCTGGATTACTACTAGATCGAGAAATAGAGTTCATAATTAATCTAGTTCTAGGTGCTACTCTTATATCCATTCCTCCATATAGGATGGCATTTGTGGAATTGAGGGAGTTGAAGGCACAGCTTCAGGAGTTGCTAGAAAAGATTTTTATTAGACCCTGTGTTTCACAATAGGGAACTCCAGTATTGTTTGTGAAGAAGAAAGATGGGACTTTGAGGTTGTGTAGTGATTATAGGCAGTTGAATCGGATGAAAGTGAAGAATAAGTACCCACTACCTAGAATTGATGATTTACTTGATCAGCTGCACGGAGCTCAAGTGTATACTAAGCTGGATCTGAGATCAGGGTACTATCAGTTGAAGATAGCTGAGGCTGACGTACCTAAAAGTGCATTCAGGAGTAGGTATGGACACTTCGAGATCTTAGTGATGCTGTTTGGGTTGACTAATGCCCCGGTAACTTTTATGGCCCTGATGAATAAGGTGTTTCAGCCCTACCTAGATCGATTTGTGATTGTGTTTCTTGATGATATTTTGGTGTTTTCAAAAAGTAGAAAGGAACATGCTGAGCATCTGAGAGTCGTCTTATAGATTATGAGAGAGAAACAACTGTATGCTAAATTCAGTAAGCGTGAATTTTGGCTAAATCAGGTTGTATTTCTAGGACATATAGTGACTGAACATGGCATACAGGTAGATCTGAAGAAGATTGAGGTAGTGACGAATTGGAAAGCTTTGAGAAATGTGTTAGAGATTTGAAATTTTCTAGGATTGGCTGGGTATTACCGGAGGTTTGTCGAAGGGTTTTCTCTTATCTCAGCCCCCCTGACTAAACTTCTGAAAAAGAATGTAGTGTTCAAATAGAGTGAAGAGTGTCAAAAGAGCTTTAAGGAGTTGAAACATCGGTTAACTATTGCACCGATGTTAACTATTCCATCAGGGACCGGGATATATTTGGTGTACAGTAATGCTTCATATCATGGATTAGGATGTGTATTGATGCAGCATGGCAAGGTGATCACCTATGCATCAAGACAATTAAGGTCTCACGAGATCAATTATTCGGTACATGATTTGGAGCTAGCCGTAGTTGTCTTTGCTCTAAAGATTTAGAGACATTACTTATATGGAGAGACTTTCTAGATATACACAGATCATAAGAGTTTGAGATATTTGCTGAGTTAGAGGGAGTTAAACTTGACAAAGAAGATGGATTGAGCTATTGAAAGACTATGATTACACTATTGAGTACCACCCGGGGAAAGCTAATATAGTAGCCGATGCTTTGAGCAGGAAGTCTAATATCAGTGCAGCTTAGATTCATTTATCGAGGTTACCCAATTTGATTTATTTGAGAGCTCTAAATGTGGAGTTGAATTTAGAGCAGGATAGGGCCTTGATTGCCACATTGAAGTTGAGATCGATGCTACATAATAAAATTAAAAGAGTACAAAAAGAAGATCTTGATATGGTGAAGCTTGTAGAGAAAGTAAAGATAAATCCGGATTCTGAGTTTGAGTTGAGGGACGAGACATTATGGTTGAGACAGAGACTATGTGTGCCTAATATGGATGATCTGAGGAAGGAGATACTTGAGGAAGCTCATATGGCCACCTATGATATGCATCCTAGTACTACCAAGATGTATAACACATTGAAGCAACATTTTTGGTGGCCAGGAATGAAGAAGCAAGTGGCCGAGTATGTATCTAGATGCATGACATGTCAGTACGTGAAAGCTGAGCACCAGGATCCAGTAGGGAAGCTCCATCCGTTACCCATTCTGGAGTAGAAATGGGAACGGATCACTATAGACTTCATAATAGGATTGCTTAAGACTTTGTGGCAGCATGATGTAATTTGGTTCATAGTGGACCGGTTAACTAAGTCGGCCCATTTCTTACCAATGAAAGAAAATAACTCACTTAATCAGTTAGCTCGGAGACACGTGGATGAGGTAGTGAGACTGCATGGGGTTCCAATGTCCATAGTATCGGACATGGATAGATGATTTACTTTAAGATTTTGGAGGAGCTTACAGTCTGCTATGGGGACTAAGTTGAAATTCAGTACAACATTTCATCCTCAAACAGATGGATAAAGTGAGAACAATCAAGACTATTGAGTATATGCTTAGAGCTTGTGTATTGGAGTTTAGAAGAGCTTGGGATCAGTATATGGCATTAATAGAGTTTGCTTATAATAATCATTATCATAGTAGTATCGGAATGGCACCGTATGAGGCACTGTATGGTAGGAAATGTCGGTTGCCATTGTATTGGGATGAAGAGGGAGTGAGAATGGTTAAAGGTCCGGAGTTGATACAGGACATAGTGGATAAGGTGAAGTTGATCCGAAGCCGAATTAGCAGCTCAGGATAGACAAAAGAGTTATTTGGATCAACATCGACGTGATATGGAGTACAGTGTGGGAGATAGAGTATTCTTAAGAGTGTCACCCTGGAGGGAAATTATGAGATTCGGTAAAAAGGGCAAGTTGAGCCCTAGGTACATTAGTCCTTATGAGATCATTGAGAGAATTGGACCTTTGGCCTATAAAATGGCTTTATCGAATGAAATGTCTCAGTTGCATAATGTGTTTCATGTGTGTATGTTCCAAAGATATCGATTGGATCCGACACATGAGATACCGGCTCCGAAAATCGAGGTTGCCAGTAACTTAAGCTATACTGAGGAGTTGATAAAAAATGTGGGTCGCAGATCAAACAATTGAGGAACAGAGTCATTCCATTGGTGAAAGTCCTATCGAGGAACCACTCAATTGAGAAAGCAACATGGGATACAGAGGAGCGTATGAGGAGGCAATATCCCCACCTTTTCAAGCAAACAGGTAAGAATTTCGAAAACGAAATTTCTTTTAAGGAAGGGAGAGTTGTAACATCCCGTTACCTGCGGAAAGGTTAGAATAGTAAATGTGAGTGGCCAATGAGAGCTTAGAAATGTATTTTTCATGCTCATACATAATATTTCATATATATACACATGAATAGTGAAATTTATTGCACATGAAAAATTGTACATGCACTCATGAATAATTTCGGGTATAATTGAACAGAGTTTTGATGGGAAAATTGTGAATTTGGAATTTAATTAGTTGGAAATTTTATTAATTAGTGGAAGTAGATTTATATTTGTGAAATTTGGTGAATTTAGGATTTATTTCGAAATTTATAGAGTATTATAGAAAATAGGAAAAAGAAATTAAAAGAAGATTTAGAGATAGTTGACTTGTAAGAGGAGAGTTAATGGAGTTAGTTATAAAAGAAACTTAGTTAGAGTTAGACTTTAGGAAAAGGGACAAGTGTAAGTTGCTTTTATTAATTTTCAGAAGTAAGTTAAGTTATTCGAGAGTAAAAGGTGGGTCTTATCCTTTTTTCTAAGTTCTTTCTTTATCATCATCTTCCACGAATTCTTCCCAAACACAGAGTCTTTCCATCAAACTCCTTCAGGGAGTTAACCTTACCACTTCCTCCACTGTTAAGTGTCTTTGTTTCCTTAAGAGAAGAAAACTAGAAGATAGTTAGTGTTCACAATGGTTTACATAGTGTTGTATGGAATTAGAGTTTGAAGACAGATGAAGCTTTTGGAGTCTTCAACAAGTAAGTAGTGAATATAATTGTTAAAGTTATGGATTTATGAAATAAAGTTGATGAATTTATTATCAGTGCATGATCATGGAATTTATGTATATTTATATTCTTAAACACTGTGTTAAGAGGATGAAAATTGTGGATAAGGTGTTATTTGGTTTTTGATGGATTATTAGTGATAAGATGTTGTAGAAATGGTTATTGGAGTTGAAGTAGCAGTGAAATGATGTATTGGGTTAGTGTAGAGAGTTAGATATGGAAAGGTGATAGGCTCTGTTTCTTCATTATGCAAGTATGAAGATATAAGTGTTTATACGTGAGTTGATGAAAACTTAGTGATATTCAAGAAAAAGATTTTGAGTCCAAGAGTGTAAAGACATATCATTTATGATGATGTCATATTGGTTATGATGACATCATTTGTATTAATAAATGCATCATCTGTGATGACGTCATTTGTCTTAAGATACGCATCGTCTATAAAGATATATCGTCTGTAAAGATGTGTCATCTGTGATGACATCATTCTTCTTAAGACTTGTATCATCTGTAAAGACGCTTCGTCTTAAAATCTGTATCTTCTTAGGTTAACTTTTGCTTCATTTTAAGTTGACCATTTGTATCGTCTTAGGTTGACTTTTGCTTCTTCTTAAGTTGACTATCTGTATCGTCTTAGGTTGACTTTTGCTTCGTCTTAAGTTTGACCATCTGATTTGTCTGCTCTTTCCTTTCGTCTGCTTTTGGCATTCATCTGATTTTGCATTAGTCTACTCTTTCCTTTCTTCTGCTTTTGGCATTTGTCTACTTTTGCATTCGTCTGCTCTTTCCTTTCGTTTGCTTTTGGGCATTTGTCTGCTTTTGCATTCGTCTGCTATCTGTTTCGTCTTATATAGATAGAACCTTGACTGATTCTTTCAGCCATAACTTTGTTGTCCGACCTCCAAATGACTTGATTTTTGAAGCGTTAGATTCATAACACATTTCTCTATCTCTCCCACAGAAATACTAGCTTTTGGTTTTGACTCAAAAATGATTGATCTAATGAAGTTAAGGGTGTCAGTTGAAAGAGCATGAACTAGATATTTTACTAAACATGCTCTTGTATTTTGGTGATATCTGGATCTGTAGGAGATCTAAGGAGATGATTTTTAATTTTGAGTAAACTACAGATATAAGTGTCTCAAGAAGTCAAATTATGAATTTAATGATTTTAGTGGGACAGAAACCTAAGTATTAATTATATTGAGATGAGTTTTGATTATGAGAATAATCTTGTGATGAGATTAATGGTAAATACTGGGGTTTATCATGAGCATGCATTGTATATATTTCATTTCATTCATATGCATTATTAAACACTTATGATTGTACACTTTGTGATATTGTATATGTTAATTGATATAGAGGAGCAACTGGAACGTCTACCCCCAGACGTTGTTGAAACTTCCAAGAATTAGCTTTGGGAGCAACCTGTGAGTAACCTAGACTGTCTCACTTAATTACTTGATTGCTTAATTTATGTTTTGAATGATAATTGAATGTGTTTAATTGTGGATTCTGGACAGAAGGTCTGATGAATGTTAATGGGGATTGAGATATTGAAGTGCTAATTGAATGTGAATGTGAAGACCTAAGTGCTTTATAATGTGAGTGATTGTGGTACATGCATTCCATACATGAATGCATAATTAGATAATGACTGGTGTGACTAGAATAGCAATCGAAAGTGAAAAATAGCTTAAAGCTCAGAAAGTGAAAAGAGTCTCGAGCTCAAACAGTGATTATAAACTTAAGGCTCACTATATATAATGATCACAATAATGTAATAATTGAAAAGTGGCTCATGAGCACCTTATATGCATATTGATAAGTATATTTGTTGAAATGAAATGCTTATGCTTTAGTAAAAATGTGAGATTTATGTAAAGTGCAATATGTGATTATATGTTATGTGAATTGTTGTGATGCATAAATTAGGTGAACCATCGATGATGGTTACCTCATTGAGTTCGCTAAACTCACCAAAATTGCAACGTTGTCTTTTTAGGACCGAGAGACAACTTTAGCTACTGAGAAGCTCTACCAGTCGTGTAGATTGTGATTGGTAAGAGAGGTCATGGCTCAAAGGTCGGTCAACTGGGATTTTTGGATAGATTAGTTAGATTGTGTATATTTCCTCTTTTATGTAGTACTTTTGTATTAGGTTTTGACGATGTACATATAGAAAATGTTGAAAGACACGATGTAGACATTCGGATTTTATGAAATGAAACGAGAAAAAAGTTAGTTTTAAAATATTGTGGTTTTTCTATTGATGCTTTATAAGTGAATATTGATATGATGCCATGTGAAGTGAATGTGGTGATCAAACGTAACTTGCCCTTGTTATAGGTTATGTACCGGAATGACCTCTAAGCATCCTGGTGTGTACCCTGCTGTAAGGGGGTGCTACATTAGGTGGTATCAAAGTATGGTTTAACATCTGTTAGGACATATAGGAATGTTAAGGATATAATATCGTGAGACATATGGATAATGATTGAAGTTATTGTTTGTTATAGGTCATTCGCTCTATGTGATCAGTTTGATCAACCAGCTGACCAAGGGTTGGTAGGAGCCAATAGGGAGTCATCGATGCCTCAATTTGAGGAGGTGCCTCCTAAAGTTCTCGAAAGAAAGGAGAGGAGGTATGGTAGGCTGCGAAAGCAGGGAGTTGTGTACTTCTATGGTAGCACAGACTCTGCTGAGGCTGAGGGATGGTTAGAGAGAACAGTAAGGGTATTTGATCAGATGGACTACGAGCCTGATGAGAAGTTCGATTACATAGTGTCCTTACTGCAGGGCCCAGCTTACCAGTGGTGGAAGACTATTCCAGGTAGTACAACCAGGCCTTTCTAGTTAAAGTGGGGAGATTTTCTAAAGGCCTTCAGAGACAACTATATTCCTAAGATCTATTTGGACATAAAAATGCAGGAGTTTTTGGAATTGAAGCAGGGTAGGATGTTAGTGGCTGAATATAAGGTCCGGTTTAATGAATTAATGGGGATATGTTACTGCTCTGATCCCTACAGAAGAAGACAAGTGTAGGAGGTTTGAGAATGGGCTCAATATGGAGATCAGAACAAGGTTGGCGCTTTCAGACCTGAGCGCTTTCATTGAGTTGAGAACTGCCTCAATTAGAATTAAGCAGCTGCTGAGAGAGAGACAAGCTGAGACTGGGCAAGGATCCATAGGGAAGAGGCCTAGTGTAAGTCAGGGTAGTTCTGGTAGGGGCTTTAGTAAGCACCAGAACAGAGCATTTAGACCACTAGGTGGATCCAGACAGAGAGGATCTAGGCAGAAGGGCATATTTTCACAGACTGTTAGTGGAAGAAGTGCAGGAAAGAGATTAAATCAGTATCCAGTTTGTGAGAACTGTGAGAGGAGACATGGTGGAAAGTGTTGGAGGCTAACGGGAGCTTGCCTCAAATGCGACTCTATGGACCACCAGATTAGAGATTGCCCTACTACTTTGGAAGCTCAGTTTGTTGTCGGTGGGCGATCTGGGAGTAATAGTACAGTCCAGCATAGCAGAGGTGGTGGATCTGGATTGAGTGGTCGACCACAGTTCTTCCTTGAGGACTGAAGGGCGGGACAGTTGACCACAGTCCCAGCCAGAGTCTATCCTATGAGTAGGCAGGAGGCTCAGGACGTATCAAATGTAATGGCAGGTGCGTTTCCCATTTATGATTTTGAGGCATTTGCATTACTAGATCCAGGATCCACACACTCCTTTATCACACCGCATTGGACATATAGACTGCATTATAGTAGGGAGTTACTATAGTATGGGCTAGAGGTGAGTACAACTCTAGGTAGTACTACTGTTATAGGCAAGGTTTGCAAGGGGTGCTTGATTAGGATTGATCAAGTAGAGTTGGAGGCAGACCTGATAGTATTTTAGTTGAGGGAGATAGATATGATCTTAGGCATGGATTGACTCACTACCCATAGGGCCATCATGAATTACTACACCAAGGAGTTAGTACTAGAATCTCTTGGTCAGCCGAGGCTAATTTTTAAAGGAGTTATTCAGGCAGTACCAGCCAGGATGATATCATTCATGAATGCATTGAGACTAAAGTAGGGAGGATGTGAGGCTTATTTGGCCCACGTCATTGATTCCAGGGCTAAGCAAAGTATACAGGACTTTCCAGTGGTTAGGGAATTCCTAGATGTGTTTCCCGATGAGTTATCTGGATTACCACTAGATCGGAAAACAGAGTTCACAATTGATCTAGTTCATGGTGATGCTCTTATATCCATTTCTCCATATAAGATGGCACCTGTAGAGCTGAGGGAGTTGAAGGCTCAGCTGAGGGAGTTGAAGGCTCAGCTTCAGGAGTTACTAAAAAAGGGTTTTATTAGACCCAGTGTTTCACTGTGGGGAGGTCCAGTATTGTTTGTGAAGAAGAAGGATGAGACTTTGAGTTTGTGCATTGATTATAGGCAGCTGAATCGGATGACAGTGAAGAATAAGTACCCACGGCCTAGAATCGATGATTTACTTGATCAGTTGCATGGACCTCAGGTGTTTACTAAGCTGGATCTGAGATCAGGGTACTATTAGTTGAAGATAGCTGAGGCTGACATACCTAAAAGTGCGTTCAGGAGTAGGTATGGGCACTTCAATTTCTTAGTGATGCTGTTTGGGTTGACTAATGCCCCGGTAACTTTTATAGCCCTGAGGAATAAGGTGTTTTAGCCCTACCTAGATCGATTTGTGATTGTGTTTCTTGATGATATTTTGGTGTTTTTGAAGAGTAAAAAGGAACATGCTAAGTATCTGAGAGTTATCTTATAGATTATGAGAGAGAAACAATTGTATGCCAAATTCAGTAAGTGTGAATTTTGGATGAATCAGGTTGTATTTCTGGGACATATAGTGACTGAAGATGGCATACAGGTAGATCCGAAGAAGATTAAGGTAGTGATGAATTGGGGAGCTTCGAGAAATGTGTCAGAGATGTGAAGTTTTCTAGGATTGGTTGGGTATTACCGGAGGTTTGTTGAAGGGTTTTCTCTTATCTCAGCCCCTCTGACTAAACTTATAAAAAAGAAATTAGCGTTCAGATGAAGTAAAGAGTGTCAGAAAAGCTTTGAGGAGCTGAAACATCAGTAAACTACTGTGCTGGTGTTGGCTATTCCATCAAGGACTGGGAGATATATGGTGTACAGTGATGCTTCGTATCATGGATTAGGATGTGTATTGATGTAGCATGGTAAGGTAATCGCCTATGCATTGAGAAAATTAAAGTCTCGCGAGATCAATTATTCGGTACATGATTTGGAGATAGCTGCAGTTGTCTTTGCTCTAAAGATTTAGAGACATTACTTATATGGAGAGATTTTCTAGATATACACAGATCATTAGAGTTTGAGATATCTGCTAAGTCAGAGGGAGTTGAACTTGAGACAAAGAAGATGGATTGAGCTATTGAAAGACTAT
>JANSVA010094605.1:0-10849 GCA_025504915.1 Erythroxylum reticulatum
CTCTTTTGCAGGATTATTTAGATGTCTTTCCTGAGGAGATGCCCAAGGGACTGCCACCCTTGAGAGGCATAGAGCACTAGGTAGACTTTGTGTCCGGATCTCAGATTCCTAATCGCCCAGCTTATAGGAGCAATCATGAGGAGACAAAGGATCTTCAAAAGCAAGTGGATGAGCTACTAGAGAAAGGACATGTGAGGGAGAGCTTGAGTCCTTGTTCTGTTCCTGTATTGTTGGTGCCAAAGAAATATAGAACCTAGAGGATGTGCGTGGACTGCAGAGCTGCGAATAAAATCACTGTAAAGTATCGCCATCCTATTCGTAGGTTAGATGATATGTTTGATGAATTGCATGGTGCATTTATGTTACAAAGATTGACTTGAAAAGTGGATACCACCATATTAGAATGAAACCAGGAGATGAATAAAAACCTACTTTTAAAACTAAATATAGGTTCTATGAATGGTTAGTTATGCCATTTGGTTTAACTAATGCGCCCAACACTTTTATGAGGTTGATGAATCATGGCTTACGTGCATTTCTTGGTAGATTTGTGGTTGTTTACTTTGATGACATCTTGATATATAGCATTAATCTTGATTAGCATGTCATGCATGTAAGGTGTGTCTTGGATGTTTTGAGACAGGAGAAACTGTATGCGAACCTTAAGAAGTGTACATTTTACAATGATAGACTTGTATTCTTAGGGTTTGTAGTTAGTGCTCAGGGAGTAGAGGTTAATAGTAAGAAGGTGAAGGCTATTTGAGAGTGGCCAAGGCCTAAGAGTGTTAGTGAGGTGAGGAGTTTTCATGGACTTGCTAGGTTTTATAGGAGGTTTGTGAAAGATTTTTCTACTATTACTGCTCTGTTATTTCTATGGACTTTGTTTTAGGCTTGCCTAGGGTAAAGAGGGGTTTTGATAGCATCTTTGTTGTAGTTGATTGATTTAGTAAGATGGCGCATTTCATTGCATGCCATAAGACTGATGATGCTGTGCATGTTGCTAACTTATTTTTTAGAGAAGTTATTAGATTGCATAGCATTCCTAGGTCTATTGTGTCTGAAAAGGATGCTAAGTTTTTTAGCCATTTTTGGAGACTATTGTGGGGCAAGTTAGGTACAAAATGACTCTATTCTACTACTTGTCATCCACAGACAGATGGACAGATTGAGGTAGTTAATAAGACCTTGGGTACCTTGTTGCGTGCTATACTGGGTAAGAATTTGAAAACTTGGGGAGAATGTTTGCCATTTATTGAATTTGCATATAATAGGAGTGTGCATTCTACTACAAGTTTTTCACCTTTTGAACTTGTCTATGGATTTAATCCTTTGACTATTTTGGATTTGGTGCCTTTACCTTTGCATGAGTTGTCTATTATAGATGGCAAGAGGAAAGCTAAGGTAGTCAAGGAGTTGCATGAGAAGGCAAGACAACATATTGAGCAGGAACAAGGTATATACAAAGCAAGTCAACAACGGCCGAAAAATGGTGACCTTTGAACTTGGAGATTGGGTTTGGGTGCATCTAAGGAAGGAGAGGTTTCCTACCCAGAGGAAATCCAAGTTGGATCCTAGGGGTGATGGTCCATTCCAGGTGTTGGCGCAGATCAATGATAACGTCTATAAAATTGATCTTCCAGGTAAGTATAATGTGTCTACTACTTTTAATATTGTTGATCTTTCTCCTTTTGATATGGATTTAGATTCGAGGAAAAATCTTCTTGAGGAGGGAGGGATTAATGTAAGCGGGACCATGAACCATCAAGCAAGACCAGGCAGAGAGCTAGCCATGCCAGAAGAGCCCATGACCAAAGCTAAGATCAAGAGACTTAAAGAGGCTCTTTATACGTATGTGGGCTTTTATCTTGAGACGATGGCGAGCTCCAAGCCTATTGGAGGAGAGTTTAATGGAATTGAGCCCAAAATAATCCATTTAACTCAAATCCTTAGAACGGATACACATGGAACTTAAAAACAAGAAGACTTGAGCTATTTTAATGCTTCATCACTTAAGCCTAAAAGCATATGGATCCAATAGTGGCGCAACACATCATACCTATTTATTTAGTTTTTTGACTTTATTTCTTTGGGCTTCCATATATTTTAGCCCAACCTTTTATTATTTAACCTAGGTATAAATATGTGTTTTTAGGTCAAAATTTTCAGAACTTTTTAGATCATAATTGTTGAAAAGTCGTTGACTTCAATAAGGAGAAACATTATTCTCTTATTCTTGTTACCTTTCGAACCATCTTTCACTTATCAATTGCTTCTCTAATTGTGACGTGTCGATTGTTCGTTTCACTGGGTTTTATTTTGATCATCAGGATTGTTTGGAACAAGTTTCCAAGAGGTGTCGTAGAAATCAAATCTTGTGTATCCTTATTTTTCTTGTTTGTTGAATTTGAAATTTTCATCCTTCTTAATTCCTCAAGGTCGAAAACACACAAAAACAAAACACCCATCAAAAACTCCATCAAATCGTCATCAATCCTTCTGCGGTGTACGTTACCTAGGATATGATCTATAGATTTAATTAAGCAGTAGCATTACGAACTAGGAAAGCTGATTAATTAAGGCAACAACCACATATGATGCGTCATTTAACTTAGGTCATGTTATCCCTAATGATTACGAATCATTAGTTGCTATGCATGAATTTCAACATAACAATTATGGATTATATTGAAATTCTAGCAATGAGTTTGCAATTAACAATTCAATGAATGCATTAAAATCATCATCTCACAATACCCAATAGGTTCATACACAAATAATCGAATAATAACAAAAATCCAATTATCCATACACAAAACCCAAATCAATTAACATAGGACAACACAATCAATTCCTAATGAGAGAAAGAAACAACAAAATAATTAAAAAATTACTTAACCCAAGTCGTCGGCGTCGATGTCACCTCCGAATTGGTGTTAAGATGCCTAGCCCTTCATGGGTCTTTCCCGAAAAATGCTTTAACCCCTATTATGATCCCTAGCCAAAAATCCCCTAATTTCTGTTGACTGCCGCAAGCTTCTCACGCCTCTTACTGTGCCTCTCTTCATGCCTGCCTAGCTACCGCCACTATTCAAGCAGCAAGCTTCAGCCAAGCCGCAAGCCCTCCACTTTGCGTATGTTGTTCCTCTGTATTGATAAATATTTGTTCTGATTCGCAATGATTATATGTTATGCTATGTTAATGTGAGTGTTTGGAATATACATGTTCTGAATGTATATTTGTGAATTATATGATTTGTGTATGTAACCTGGGTGAAATCATCAATGATGGTTCACTCATTGAGTTCGCAAAACTTATCAAAAATTACAATGCGGCTTTTCAAGTAAGACAGGAGACTTAGTTTCTTAATCTGGACTTGAGGAATATTTGGAGTAGTTATGGATTAGAGGTCTATCAGTTGACATCGGAAGAGTTGTAATTTGTAATTTGTAGTTTTTGTCTAGAACTTGTATAAAGTTTGTAAAATACAGAGTAAGCGTTTGTAAATGAATGTAATGAAAGGTTTTTAATTTTCATGACTTTTAATTAAGTTAGTTGATGTCATGTATAAAAATAGTTCAAAGCCTTTATTGTAATGAACCGCAAGGTTGCATTGCAAGGTTCCCGAGAAGCAACGTTCCCTTTGTAAAGTAGGCTTTTTGATAACTAATTAGAGTTGACATGAAATGGATCACGGAAGAAAACGTATTCGTTCGATGAATGAATGATTAAATCCCCTCCCACTCACACGGGTTCTTCTATTGAAGGGGTTCCCCCTCTTCTATGTGAGGTGGGGCGTACGTAAGAGCGAAACCAAAACGCGGATCTTAGGCCCCCGACCGCCCCTTCGTTTGGTTTAAGTTTGATTTGTTAAGGCAAATTGGAAGGCAAAAGAGGTATGTTACGTTATTGTCAACAATAGAGGGGGATTCCAGTACGTTGGGCATACTTTGAATTCAAGTACGTTATCTTGCGCTTAGGAAAGGTCCTCTTGATAATCAAATGTGCTCCGCTCTTAGTTATCTCACCTCTGATGTTAGTGATCCTACCTTTGAGCTCTCAGTTGTAACGGATGCTCAGTCTAACTGATGTCCTGATTCCCAACTTTTCTCTGGTCCTGTCCTTTACTTTCCATCAGTCCATCCCGTTGGAGTGTAGTGGAATGTTATAAGTTAAGACGTAATAGAGTAGATAAAAGAAGTGGAGAAGGGATAAGGAGTTGCAAAAAGGAGCTGGAGCATAATACAGAGATAAAGGAGAAGAAAAAGAGGAGGAGGAAAAGATAACAGGCTAAGTCATGAATGGAAGAACAAAAGACTAATAACCAACTAGAATGAATTCGAAGAAGCCTGAGAGAAGCAAATCTCAATAGGGGAAGGAAAAGCTTAAGAAACAATATAAAATCATACACTAAAGGAGATAGAAGCAACTTCTCTCTTTGAAAACTTTTTAAAATTTTAATTGAGAAAAAGTTGATTGAATTATATGTTAATAATTCAAAATTTTTACCATATATTTTCTTAGTGATTGTAGGTCAATTAATTTATTAATTTACTATTATTTGTTAAATTTTTTCTTATTGCTTTCTTTTAATTGCAATTTTCATAATATTTTGATTTTTCTTTTATTTTTTGTGAGGTTGTTAATTTTTAAAGTATTAATTTTATTTTTCAAATATAAATTTGAAAATTTTTTAATATTGCTAAAAAATCAAAAATAAAATTTAGGACAAAATAAAGAAGCAATGAACAAGAGCTAAATTGCAAAGGACCTATTTGCAATAAAAGAGAAAGAGTTGATCATGCACGTAGAAAAAAAAGAGACAATAAAAAAAGGACGAAACAATAATTACATATGTCAATGGCCAAGTCGGGCTAGGGGATCGACTCTAGGTCATAGTAGCCCGTGGCCTGGTGGGCTAGGATGGGTTGGCCCATGACTCCGACGAACCACGGGCTGACCGGCTATTGGCTAGTCTATGACCCAACTGACCACGGACTAACCCAGCCTGCCTTTTTAAAAAAAATTCTAAAATGATGCCGTTTTAGAAGTAACAGTCAGGTTAGGTCAAGTCTTTTTTGACGTTGTTTTAGAAGTAATGGTCAGACCCGGCCTTTTTGGACATCCACCACAATAACATCCACAAGAAAGAAAGATTAAAAACAAAATCAGTTAAAATATTATACAATGAGAGTCTAATTATGCTGCTAGTATTTATTAATTAATAGCAATTCTGGGCTTTTTTTGACATCCACAACAATAACATCGACAACAATAACATGCCCGAGAAAGAAAGAGTAAAAACAAAATCAACTAAAATATTATACAATGAGAGTCTAATTATGTTGCTAGTATTTATTAATTAATAGTAATTATTACTAATAAATAAGTACAGTTTTATTTTATAAGAATAATATTTTTATTATTTATAATTGAAATGACTACAAGTAGAAAAGGAACCAATTAATAAAATAATTATCTATATAATTATTATTTAGTGAGCATTAGTAATTATTATTCTTAAATATAATTTTTTATAAAAATAATTTCTTTTACTATTATCAATTATGTCCTCCAATCTGTAAAAAAAAAGAGAACTTTTCTATGGAGAGAGAATGACAGTAGAACGACGGACGTAACAAGAACCACGAGAGAGAAACGAACGGAAACGAGAATGAAGAGAATAACCGAAAAGAAAAGCAGGGACCTCTTCTTTATTTTAGAATAAATGTCATTGCCGCCTCCCACACCCATGATCCTTTCATGTTCTGGAGAAATTAACATCACTCTTGCAGAATCCATTTTCTGCGGCTTCGATCACCACTATTCACAACCCAAAATCAAAGTGATTCACATCCCCAATAAAGTTGAAGACAGAACAAATAGCATAAGAGGTTTTGTTTTTGATGCTGTGTTCGCAATTGGGGTCGGTGCTCATGTATGGAGGCCACGATGAGGCCCAACCGTCCGATGATGATTACTCGCCTAAACCACCAAAGCCATGGATATCCATCTCTCGCCCGATTCACTACATTCTTCGTGAATAGTGCTTTACATTTGTGCTTATCAACATTGCCATTTTTATTTACCGTCCTCCCCTTTGTAAACCAACCGAAATCGAATTATGGCGCAATAAAGAAGGAAAGTTTTTAAGATTTTTATTCAGATTTTGATAATTGAATAAGTTGAATAAAACCATAAATTGTAAAGTAAAAAATTGTACATGATTTGTTTTTCATGTTAAAATCTTTTAAAAGATTTTCGTCTGTCAATCGTCAAAATTTTAATCAACTACCCTATGGCGGTTTCTACAAAACAACTTCTCCATGCCTAAGAGGAAATACGTAAGAGGGTCAGCTTTATGATGCTTGTCGTTGTTCATAGAAAAAACATTAAAGTTTTTTAAATTTTTATTAAAATTAAATTTCTTAATTATAACCAAAGACATACTTTAACTATAATCAATTAAATTTTAATAAACTTAAATATCCCATATTTAATCCCTAAAGTTTCTCAAACTTAATAATTAAATTCAACTTAATTAAAATTAAAATTTCCTCCACAAGCTACTTTTTAATGTGTGATCCATTATGATTCATATATATTAGCAATGATTATAAATCTAATTCTAATTCACAATTAGAATCAAAGTAATTAAAATTTCTTTTAATCTATCTTGAATTCCCCAATTAAACAAATATAATTATAGATCAAGATTGATATCTAGCAATATGTCATGATTACCTAAATATCAAGAATGTCAAAGTGATTTGACTTAACCTATCAATGCATTATGATGTATAATTTAATCATTTCGTCATCTATTGTTCCAATTGGATAGAGTATGTATACAGTGTTTATTATTTTTATCCAATCATATTTGTTCTTGCTAATTAGTATTGATTTATAATTGAAATTTGAAAAATTCTTTTCAAATGTCAATATATTTTGGCCAGAGAATTTCATAAATCGGTACTAATTAAGAACAGTAGAACATTCTCTCTAATTATTTTAAAGTGATGAATCCTTTATTGACTTATTCAACTATCTTCATATAGTTCATTGGCTTCCATGTACTACCGACCAAATTATCCTAGAAACACAATAATTCCCGCACAAGATATCTTTTTAATCTCAACTGTAATGATCAATTATACAGTCATCATCATGAGGAAATCTATAGACATATAAGTAATATTCTATTTGGGATTCTCATAATCGAGTTAATTCAGTGACATACTCTCTGATAATTACCCACACATTAGTTTAAGTATCTCCATACTTTAATTTATAAGATCAATTACTTTCTTCATAAGAAAGAAACATAATGTGTGCTAATTTTACCGTTTTAACAATATCTTGTCTTGAAGAAACCAAAACTAGGAACATTTATGCATAATATATAAATGTAAATTGAATATCACAATTATGATCTCATTATAATTTCAATTACATAGTAATTATTCCAAGAATTTTACCTCTAGTATTAAAACATAAAATGTAATTTCATTTAATACATAAAGATAAAAAATTTCCTTTTCGTTAATTAAATAATAATGTCATATATTAAATTGCATCCAACTGATTGGCTGTAAAGACAAAAATTAACAATCTCCCGCTTGCATAAAACTCAATCACCTATATATCTAATACCATATTCATCTATATGTTGATCATGTCTCTTCTAAGACAACAGCTTAGTGGGAGAATTTGTAAGACTCTTTTCAATAGGAACTCACTCCAATGTTATATCTTTCGGTTTCACTATCTCCCTGATCAAGTTTAACTTGTTGAGTATATGTTTGGACCGTTGACGAGACTTTAGTTTTTTTCCATGCAAAATAGCACCATTGTTGTCACAGTAAAATATTATAGGCTCAACAATGCTAGGAACCACTCTAAGTTCAGTGATGAACTTCTTGATCCAAACTGCTTCCTTTGTCGCCTCTGACATTGCAATGTACTCTGCCTTGATCATTGAATCCACAATGGTTAGTTGTTTGGAACTCTTCCAACTTACCTCACCACCATTTATAGTGAAGATATACCCTAACTGTGATCTACCATCATCAGGATCTGAATGGAAACTAACATTTGAATATCGTTGAACTCTCAGTTCAACTCCTCTATAGACCAAAAACACAAATTTAGTTCTTCTCAAGTACTTTAAGATACTTTTTATAGTCATGCAATGACCTTCACCTGGATTGACTTAAATCCTGCTCGTTATGCTCAAAGCATAAGAGACAATTGGTCTAGTACATAGCATCACATATATGATTGATCCAATTGCCGAAACATATAGAATACAATGCATTTTATCTCTCTCCTCTTGTTTCTTTAGATACATACTCCATGAGAAAAATCCTATAAGACATGGGTAAGAATCCCCTATTGGAATTCTCTATGCTCAACCTCTTTAGCACTTTATCTATATGATAGTCATAGATTGCTCCATGTTTTGTGGGTAGGCTAGGATGTGTTTAGTGGTTAAATTTAATCGATTAGTGTGTGTTTAGGTAGAAATTGTGTTAGTTAGTTAGATATTTGTGTCTTGAGTGTTTTTGGGTTAGAGCATGCATTTAAGCTTCATTTTTATGCTTTTGAGGTGTCGTGATGTGTTTGCTAGTCTTTCAGGGCTAATATAAATGAACGAAGGAGATTCAAAGAAGACTCAAAGCCAAATCTAGGCCCACAAATGTCGCCTCACGATCGCAACAGAAGTAGATGCAAGAAGCTAGGATCCTGACAAAAGTAAATGCAAGAAGTGACGATCATGGCATGGTCTGCCGCAATGGTGACAGAAGGGGAGGTGTTGGACCCCGTTTCAGGAGCCCAATATCGGACATGGGATCTTGAAACGTGAACATGGAGGGGGGCCTGGAAATTTCAAATTTTAAAAGAAAACTCCCTCAGAAGCAAAGGCGGGCATCGCCGCGGTGTAGCCATGCAAGAAAATCCCCTGGATCCCTCAGGATTTTTACGCCGCAACAAACCTGCATTTGTATTTTCTCCGCGGTGATCTCACCATGCCAGCGAAAAATAAAGAGCTTCGGGTTAATTACGCCACAGTGAACCATTGGATTTGCCGCGACAAAAATCCTGAAGCAGAACCAAAAACCTAAAATTGACATGCCTCATTTAATGCAACTTAAACTTTTTCAACTACTTAACCCCAACATTAACTCTAGTGAATGCAAACAAAACTTTCCCAACAACCATCCTTAATTCAAAGCCAAAACAACTTATACATAATAACATGAAAATTTCCAAAATCTAAATACTTTGCAAAAATATGAAAATGATAGAGAACTCTGAACATACATTTCATTAATATTTAAAAGGAGAGTTTTACAAAGCTTTAATGGGCATTTCGAGCCACATTACATCATAATCCCAAAAATACATAGCTTGCAAAAAGTAAAATTTCTCAAAATACAACTAAAGCTTTGTTTCACAAAAACTAACTTTAAAAGGAAAATAAATTTAGTCGGAGTGATGCCTTAGCTCTTGACTACTCAATCTCTCACTTTTCACCTGTAGATGGGATGGAATGGGAGGGGGTGAGCTTAAAGCTCGTGGGTAACAGATTTATAATCGAGAAACAAGCAAAAACCATTTTCAAAAACTCGTTCCCATTATGCATTTTCGAAACCAAAGTGATTTTATATGCAAATATTATTAAACAATTCATGAACAATTTTAAATCATGTATACATCAAACTTGTCAATAGATCAAAAGCACGTAAGCACATCAGAATGGTTTGGGTAAGTCCATATTCATGACACACTACACATTCCCATATAATGCTCCTGTGTAGCTGTAAATTCTTGAGGGAGTCCTTGAGGGAGCTCCATACCACTAGCGGGCAGGCGGGATAAGCCTATACTTGGGTCAACGTGCACGTGACGGTTCTTGAGGGACTACCACAAACCCACATAACACATAGTTTTTAAAATCTTGTAAACTTGTTGCCCAAATTGGCACATTTTCTTGAAAACTTGCTTTTCATATACATGATATATTTTGGAAATCATTTTTGAAAACATGATTTCATAAACATGTATCTTTTCAAAGAGAAATCCTTTTCAAAGTCTTTTCATCAATCATCAACACAATTCATGTAAACATATAACAATTTCACAATACAATCAAGAAGCCAATAAATGCAACATCTAAGATGCAATTGAAACCATTGAGCTTCCTTGATTCAAAGAAAACAATGAGTGGCTTATTTACTCTAATATAAATATGTACCCACCTTAAATTCCTTGCTTAAATCTTTCTCAAAGATGTCCTTCCTCTTGTTGCTCTTGTTTCTCTTTCCCCACTTGATTTCCTTAAACAATAACAAAAATTCCATTCAATTCGGTTAAATAATCGGAAAGTTATTACCTAAACAATTTTGGACTATCCTTATGCATGAAACAAAATTATATACCCAATTTCACTCCCAAAATTGAAATTATTAAAGACCAAATTTAGAATCAATTCCTTCACACCATTTGTATCCCTATGTCTCTAATTTATACTAAATAAAAAATCATCTCATTTGGACATCTACACAAAAAGTTATGGCCAAAATACCAAAACATGTCTGTGTAGGAAAAATGGGTTTTGCCATGGCGAAAGTCTCTAGAAACCCACACCGACGACCCATTTTGCTATTTTTTCCATCCTTTCACTTCCTCCCTTTTATATATAACCCATATTAACACAAACCCATATTTTATACTTCATTTTCAACTTCATTTCAACCCCAAAATCATACATAAACACATCATGATCTATCTTGATCATTAACCAAACAATAAAACATTAACATAAACCATTCATCATCAACTTCCTAC
>JANSVA010094646.1:0-10848 GCA_025504915.1 Erythroxylum reticulatum
AACCACAATCCTTAATCTATCCCATTACTATTCAATATACCCGAAATGTCAATGAGTGCATGTACAATTATTTTCATATGTGCAAAGATTCAAATTCACTTGCATGTATGCTGACATTCTGCTAAGCATGAAATGCAAATTTTCTAACTCTCACATTGCTATTCTCTCCATTATTGAAATTGGGGTTTTAACCCTTAATATAGGGATAAGATGTTATAATTCTGCCCCCTTAATAAAATTTCGTTCTCAAAATTCTCATCTGATTTATCAATAAAATAGAGGTATTATTTCCTCATATGTTTCTCCATTTTCCATAGGCTTCACCGCTCAAATACTTTTTCCAAATGAGTATAGTTGATAAACTAAATAGGTCCTTCAATCACTTAACTAGCCATCACACTATCTTGACTATTTTGTCGACATATTTCAGATTACTCACCAACTTTTAATTCGTGTTGTCAATCTATCTCTATCGATCATATCATTATTTCTTAACCTATACACATATCACATATTATGATTCTAAGACAACTTTCATCAGTAACACTAACTTATAATAATTTTTGTACAGACCAATTTATAACAGCTTAACTTATCCTTTTGTGCCAGTCCTCGATCGTGGGGATTATGTCATAATCGTCTACTTCTTTTTCCCCAAATTCATCACACATGCTAACATCATTAACAATCTCAATTCCTTCCCCATTGATCACTACAAGCACTTTCACGTCTTACTCTAACTCATCTTAGACTTTGAACTATAGGAACTATGATTAGCACTTATTCAATAAGTCACTGATTGCTTCCTATATCATCTCCACGCATATTATACCCATAGGCTTAACATTTTCACTTGTCATGGTGATCCCTATTATAAGATGTGCACTCACAATGGCAAATCAACCTAAACTCAACAACTTTTTCATACATCGCTGTTATCATCTCGCCTTCCAATTACCATATATCATTATGCACACATATGTTCGTGATCAATTTGGAATCATAGATGCATACTCATCCAAAAAATCTGATCTCAATTTCACAAGCATATTCTTATACTCAATCATAACTCTTGTCACATTATTTTATTTTTTGAATTCAACAATCATTTCAAGTCCAAGTTTAACCTCTCATGGTCACTTTCAACTTGGCTTGTATTCATTATTCTCACCATTTCTACTTATATCCTTATTTTTCCTCAAACAATCCATAACAGTGTATTCACATTTATATCACCTTCAAGGACATATCATCAATAAGCAATATCGATGTCATATTTAATAATACATTCACCAATACAAATACACAGAATCTTTATCTATTATATATATCCATATACTATTTCTTATTTTTAAATATCCTTCAACCTTCCTCTTCTCTCATTCTTGCCTAAAATCTTATCTTATAAGCATTTCTAACTTTCCCTTTACTACATATCATCTATCTCTTGTACACTTCAAATAAAACAAATAGCAATCATAGTACGCTCCAGATTAGCATTTGCTTCCAAATTCTAGAAACGCCTGAACGTAGACACTTGACTTGCTTGAAGCTCCAATCTCACTAAAATCAAGTAACCCTAATCCCTCATAAACCTACGTACATCAACTTGAAAGTTGATAGGGAGGTTAGGTTTTCCTTGGAATAGAAGAAAGAAATATCAGAGTGGAAGTGATGAAAAACAGAGAAAGGTAAGGTTTAACTTCGATGAATATTTGATGAAAAGCTTTAGGTTAGAGGAACTATAAAGAAAGAAGTTTCTAGAAGGATAAGGATAAGGACAACAACTAGTCTTTTAAGGAAATAAAAATCTTAACTTTAGCTAGGACAACTGTCCAATTCTTATCCACTTATCCATTTCCCTTTATTAAAATTCAGTTAACTATAATTTATACTTAACTTGATGACTTAATAAAACCACTAAAATCACAAATCATAACCCCTTACTCACTTTCAGATTTTTCCCATAACACATCATTTCAGGTCAACTTTACATGTTCTTTTTGACCACGACACTGAAGTCATTTTGCAACACTTTATTCTAGAACATGTTCCCCTATATCTTATGTCTCTATTTTACTCCTAATAAAAATCATTTCATTTGGAATCCTATAGATCCGGATATCATCAAAATACAGGAATATGTTCAGTAAAATATCCAGTTTATGCTCTTCCGACCAATACCCTTACTTTCATTAGATCAATCTTTTTCAAGTCAAAACCAAAAGCTATGATTTCTATGGAAAAACAGACAAAGCGAAAAGAAGATGAATCGGAAAGTAGAAGAATGGCAAAGCAGATAAATGGAAAAGTAGACAAAGCAAAAAGCAGACGAATGGCAAAGTAGACAAGGCAAAAAGTAGATGAATTGAAAAGCAGACGAATGGCAAAGAAGACGAATGGAAAAGCAGACGAACCAAAAAGTAGATGAATCGAAAAGCAGACGAATGGCGAAGCAGACGAATGGAAAAGCAAACGAATGGAATAGGAAACAAAACAAAAAGTAGACGAATCAAAAAGCAGACGAATGGAAAAGTAGACGATGCAAAAAGCAAATAAAACAAAAGTCAACTTAAGACGAAGCAAAGTCAACTTAAGACGATGCAACTCTTAAGATGATATGACGTCATCACAAAGGATATGTCTTTAAAGGCGATACATCTATGCTCTTGAACATCTCCCCCTTATAAAGGCCACAACTTTCTACTATACTATCCAAAACTCCCATACCAAATTTTCTCAGTAAACTTCTCCAACATATTTTCCTTCACTAAATCCAACACTTAAATTTTATTTCTAGTCTTTCTACTTCATTTCATTCTACTCATTCACTATAACCACAATCCTCAATCCATCCCATTACTGTTCATTATACCCAAAATGTCAACGAGTGTATGTAAAATTATTTTTATGTGTGTAAAGATTCAAATTCACATGCGTGTATGTTGGCATTCTACTGAGCAAGAAATGCAAATTTTCTAACTCTAACGTTGGTATTCTCTCCATTATTAAAATCGAGGTTCTAACCCTTAATATGGGGACGGGATGTTACATTATTAATCTCCATATGCAATACACCATTTCGGAAAAACTCCTGCTGAACATCTTTAATGAATCTTTCAAATTTATCCTAAGTTTTTTGAAAGCAAAGACCATTCAATTCGTCTAGACTAGAGGCCTTAGAGCCATTCATATTAAACACCACCTTCTCTATCTCCTGCTTCATGATAGGTCTAATTAGAAAGGAGGCTTCATGTTTGGGGATCTTAGCTGTAACAAATTGCCTAAAATCTTCTCTATTTCCTGCATAATGACCTTCTGCACCAAGAGATTTTGATAAATTTTCCTATCTTTCTTAGCAATCTTAAGTTGCGCAAATAAAGTTTCCCCATATTTGGATTTTATGGAGGTGATTCTGTTGACATTTCTTCTTGTTGTCTCTGTAATGAGGAAAAATTTTGTACATCTATCCCCATCCTTATTCTAATTAATTCTGGCCCTCTACTTCAATAAGGACATCCACTATTTGCATGTTGGTTTTAAGGCCTTCCCTTTTCGCAGTAGCTAGAGTGCAGTCACTTGGGCTAATTGGCAAAGATTTCTAGTTTATCGAAAGCTTATTTCTTGCTTCGTCTATCTCCTTTGTGGAATTCTAACCTCTCTTTACATTTAACACCTTCAATTCCTATTTAATAACCTTGAGCTTTTGCACATAAATAAACTACTTAGTACCATAGGTCTCAACTCTAGTCCCTTAGTAATTGCTTCTTCAAAACACTCCATATTAACTATGAAATTGTTGAATCTAAAAGGGTGATGAATTTTAGTATTTTTAAATAAGTTATCTACCTTGATAGGGGTATGGTCAGAAATTCCAAGGTCTAAAAAGGTGATTGAACTCATTGAAAAATTATTTAACCAATCCATATTCACTATAGCTCTATCTAGCTTTTTTCGAATGAACCAGTTAGAGCTTTGTTTGTTAGACTAAGTGAACCTATGACCTTCAAATTTTAAGTTTGTTAATTTCATATCTTGCGTGCAATCAAACATATTTGATGTGTAGTTGAGTAAGTTACATTTCCTTTTTGCCTCTAATCTGTATAGAGTGGAGTTAAAATCCCCACTAACTATTCATGGACCTCTCACTAAAGCTTTGAGTCTTTGAAGAGAAGTTCATAACTTAGTTCTTTGAAAAACTATATTAAAACTACAGAAAAATGTAGATAAAGCATACGAATTTTCCATTTTGAAGTTGAGCTTTGTATGGACAAAATACTTATTGGTTTTTAGAGCTTCCACTTCTAAAAAATCCCCATCGTAAACAATAATAATTCTTCCATAGGCATGGCATTAGTGGTTTGTGAGAAACTATCATTTTGTACCCAAATAACTTAATTTATTCAAATTTTCTTCCCTAATTTTAGTTTCCAATAAACAAAATAACATAGGATTTTCCTTCAGAACAAAATACCTTACCACATTAAGCTTATAAAGGTTTTTTATTCCTTTAACATTCCAAACTACCACATTATGTTTCCACCAACTCTTTGTTATCTTTCGAATTGACCTTTTCCAAGCATGTCACCTCCCAATAGACTCCTCTTATGAAAACTTTCCCCATTGGTTTCCATTCTTTGCCTTGTATGATAGACCCCATTTCCGGAGTCCAACTATCCGGAAGTCATAAAGCGTGAAGTTCGGGGGTGGTGGAAAACTTAGAACCTAGGAGCTGCCACCATTCCAATAAATTGTGTGCAACAAACCTGAAAGTTTATCTTCGTCATGGTGACCATTTGATCTTGCCGTGGTGAAATCACCACACCAACGGACTATGTTGGGACAAAACCGACAAAACAAACCTAACAATCTCAACTCCCTATTATACCAAAATCAAACATAAATTCTTTTAACCACCCTCATCAATTCCATCCAAAGACAAAAATGAACTTGAATTTAAACGTTAGCAAATTCCCAAATTCTTAATCTCGTTTGTAAATCCAATGCAATGTAAAATGTTTGAAAGCTAAGGGCAAACATCGACCATATTTCATTAATATCCAAAAGAAGAGTTTTACAAGGCTTTAATAGGCATTTCAAGCCACATTACAACTTAATCCAAAAATACATAGTTTGCAAAAGTAGAATTTCTCAAAATGTGACTAAAGCCTTGTTTTACAAAAACTTACTTAAAATGTAAAATAAACATAATTGGAGTGATGCCTTGATTCTTCACTACTCGATCTCTTACTCCTCACCTGAAGATGGGATGGAATGGGAGGGGGTGAGCTTAAAGCTCGTAGGTAACAATTTTGTAACTGATAACAAACAAAACCATTGAAATACTTATTGCCATTGTAACAAAATTCATATCGAATCATAAGCACATATTTCTCAAATTCTCACATAAATTCACAATAATGCAAATCATGTATGCATCAATCTTGTCAACATATCATGATCACATAAGCACATCAGAATGGTTTGTAAGGTCTATAAACAAAACAAACTAACACATTTTCATACAATGGTTCTTTGTAGTTGTGAACAGAACAAACTAACACAATCCTATATAATGGTTTTGTGTAGTCGTAAACATGAGGGAGTCCATGAAGGATCTTTATGCCACTAGCAGGCAGGCGGGAGAAGCCTTTAGTCGAAGTGCACTTGACATACAGAATGGACCAAACCAAACCCTCATAACATGTATTTCACAACTTTTAAACTTGTTGCCCAAAATGGCATATAATCGAAACTTGATTTTACAAACATAGTATCTTTTCAAAAATTATTTTCAAATTCGTTTCATAATTCATAAACATAATATGCTCATACCAAACACATAACACTTTCTCAAAACATTCAAAGAGTTATAATGTACATTCATAAAATAGTTGAAATCATTTATTTGCATCATTGAAGGAAAACATTAATGGCCTATTACTTAATTATAAAACTATAACCCACCTTGAAATCCTTGCTTATAAGCTTGCTCAAAGATGCCTCTTATCTTGATCCTCTTGCCTTCCTTGATTTCCTCTATCAATGAAAAATTTCCTATTCAATAGGAATAAAAATTGAGGTCCCACATATAACATATTCGCTAAGATAAATTATAAATACTTAAACTCTGCCAAAAGTTCAAACCTTGGTCAATTTTTCTATGATCATTCTGATCAGGTAAATGAAGAAATTTGATAACACTTCTTCCTAGAAAAATGTTGCTCATTGTCTTAAGTTTCTAATGACATCAAAACCATTCAATTTGGTCTAGTAATCTGAAAGTTATACTCCAAACATTTTTGGACTATTCTTACACTGAAATAATATTCCATGCTCAACTTCCAAACAAAAACTTAATATCTTATAAACTGAATTTGAACTCAATTTCATCAGAACATTTGTATGCCTATGTCTATAGTTTACTCAAAATTAAAGATCATTCCATTTGAATAACTACAGAAAAGGTTATACTTAAAATACAGAAACATGTTCGAGCTATGCAAGAGAAACTTCGTCGCGGTGAACTAAGGAGACTTCGTCGAGACGAACTTTCACAGAAACGTGATCTTTCTCTCGAATATTTCTAGATTCTTACTCTATTCAACCCATTTTACTTCTAACTATCACATAAACATGCTTCAATCATCAAATCAAGATAAATGATGCCTATACTTACGTAATTCAACTTCAAATTCTTCAAACTCTTTAAGATCTTCAAAAACCTTAGTTTTTCTCTTCTTTTCCTTTCCTTCCATGAAACTCTCCTTCTTTTTCTCTTCTCACTCGCAATTTTTCTTCTTCTAATTTCACTCTTAATAATCATAAAATGTCCCTTTTCCCCTTCCATTATAAGCCTTATGTCTTTTAACTTTAAGTTCTCTGCCCATTTTTCCTTTCATACATTCTTATTATCTTAATACTTTAATTCCATTAATCCAAGCAATAATTTCTACAAACTATGACATAATAATTAACTCCACAAATTAATCGATCAAAACCTCATAATTCATTTATATTATGCTTAATTAAAGAAAAAAATTCGAGGGTACATTTCTCCCCCTCTTAAAAGAATTTCGTCCTCGAAATTATTACCTGAGTCGTCAAAGAGGGGTGGATACTTCTCCTTTATGACCTCGAAGGGCTCCCGCGCGGCCTCTTCTATAGAATGGTTTCTCCATAAAACCTTGAATAGCTAAATTGTCTTGTTCCTGAGGAGCTTCTCCTTAGTGTCCAAGATCTCCACTAGAGTCTCTTCATAAGTCAAACCATCTCTCAACTAAACCTCAGTTGTCTGGATGATGTGAGAGGGATCCGATTTATACCCCCTCAATATGGAAACGTGAAAAACATCATGTATCTTAGACAATTCTGGTGGCAATGCCAACCTATAAGCTAACGGCCTAATCTTGTCAAGAATTTCATAAAGACCCACATATCTCGGACTCAACTTGGCTTTTTTACCAAATCTTATGACTCCTTTCTAAGGAGACATCTTAAGAAAGACTTTTTTAACGTCTTCATACTCCATTTCATTTTGGTGTGCATCAGTATAGCTCTTCATTCTATCCTGTGCAGCTTTAAGCCGTTGCTTAACTAGATTGACCTTATCAACTGTCATCTAGAGTAGTTCTGGTCTGATCAGTTTCCTTTCTCCTTCCTCATCCCAGCATATCAAAGCTCTACATCTTCTTCTATATAGTGCTTCATAAAGAGCCATCTGAATGCTCGAATGGTATGAATTATTGTAAGTGAATTTGACCATTAGCAAATGCTCATCCCATGCACCTTTGAAATCCATCACACATGCCCTAAGCACTCCTTTAAGAGTTCCAATGGTCTTTCCAGATTGACCATCCGTCGAGGGGTGAAAAGTCATGCTAAAATTTAACTTGGTTCCTAGAGCCTCTTGTAAGCTTCCCCACAATCTCGAAGTGAATCGAGGATCCCTGTCAGAAACTATTGATTCTGGAATCCCATGTAATCTTACTATCTCATCAATATACTTCTTTGCTAGCACATGCAGAGAATCAATCTGTTTAATTTCCAGAAAATGAGTTGTCTTCGTCAAACGATCAATAATAACCCACATGGAATCATGCTTCCTACTAGTCTTGGGCAAACACATCAGAAAATCCATAATCACCTTTGCCACTTCCACTCAGGAATGGACAATGTCCTTAACCTGAGGGTGCCTGGTGTTCAGCCTTGACTTGCTAACATACTAGACACTTACTGACATATTCTACTACATCTTTATGCCTTTTCACCATATATGCTCTTTCAAATCTCTGTATATCTTGGTGCTACCTGATTGGATAGCATAAGATGCATTATGTGCCTCATCAAGTATCCCATCCTTTACCCCCTTGACATTTAGAATACAAAGTCTATTTCCTATAACCATAAGTCCATCATCTCTCACTAGCACTTCCAACTTCTTGCCATTCTGTATTTCTTCTCGGAGCTTGCTCAATTCTACATCTTGTGCTTGTAACTCCTTAACCTTTTCCCTAAGTATCAGTCTCACTCTAAAATTTGCAATGATATAATCAGGATCCTCATGTTTCAAGCTTATCCTAAGCTTAGACATCTCTTCCAATAATGGTAAATAAATGGTCTGAATGTAAGCTATAGAAGATTTCCTACTCAAGGCATCCGCCACTACATTTGCCTTACCTGGATGGTATTCAATCAATAGGTTATAATCTTTGAGCAACTCTAACTACCTTCTCTATCTCAAATTCAGCTCCTTCTGACTCAACAAATACTTGAGACTTTTGTGATCCGTAAAATCCTCGTCTGAACCCCATACAAGTAATGTCTCCAAATCTTCAAGGCAAAAATTACTGCTGCCAATTATAGATCATGTGTTAGATAATGCAACTTATATGGTTTCATTTGTCGCAAGGTATAAGCTATCACTTTGCCTACTTGCATCAACACACAACCCAAACCCTTTCTTGAAGCATCACTATACACTGTATAACCCTCATCTCCAGTTGAAAAAATCAAAACTAAAGCACTTATTAATCTGTGCTTGAGCTCCTCAAAGCTTGCTGAAATTCCTAACTCTAGATAAATTTTTGATTCTTCCTCATTAACTTAGTTATCGGAGTAGCTATTATAGAAAATCCTTCAACGAATCTCCTATAATATCTTGCTAGACTCAGAAAACTCCTCACTTCTGTCATTGTCTTTGGTGCAAGCCAGTTCACCACTTCTTCAGCCTTCCTCGAATCAACATTTACCCTATCTTTAGAAATCACATGTCCAAGGAATATCACCTCATGGAGCCAAAACTCACACTTGCTAAACTTAGAATAAAGCTCCTTCTTCCTTAGTGTTTGCATCACTATCCTGATATGTTCCTTTTGTTCCCCTTCACTCTTGGAATACACAAGAATGTCATCTATAAACACTAAGACAAACTGATCTAGGTACTCCTTGAATACTCTATTCATAAGATCTATGAATGCAGTTGGAGCATTGGTTAAACCAAAAGGCATCACTAGGAACTCGTAATGCCCATACCGTCTCTTGAAGGCTATCTTGTTTACATCAGACTACCTGATTCTAAGATGATGATAACCTGAACTGAGATCAATATTTGAAAATATCTTTGCTCCATGCAGCTGGTCAAATAGATCATCTATTCGGGGAAGAGGGTACTTGTTTTTAATGGTCACCCTGTTGAGTCTCTGGTAATCAATACACATCCGCCATGTTCCATCCTTCTTCTTAACAAATAAAACCGATGCTCCCTAAGGTGATGAACTCGATCTTATGTACCCCTTCTCCAATAGTTCTTCCAACTATTCCTTAAGCTCCTTCAGCTCAGCTGGAGCCATTCTATAAGTTGGTATCAAAATAGGCGTGGTACCGGGAATCAAGTCAATGACACACTCAATTTCTCTCACCAGTGGCAAACTAGGTAAGTCTTCTGAAAACATATCTGAAAATTCCCTTACAATTGAAAAATCCTCTAACCTCCGTTCATTCACATCAGTATCCACAACATATGCCAAGAAGGCTTCACACCCTTTTCTCATCATCCTGTTAGCTAACAAAGCTGAAACAATTCTTAGTGATAGCACTTTCCTGTCTCCTTTGAAAATCACCTTCTCTCCATTGCCCAGATCAAATTCTACTTCCTTGAGGCTACAATTTAACTTTGCATAATATTTCTCCATCGCATCCATTCTCAGTATCACATCTAGACCCTTTAACTCTAACGACAACAAATCCACTACCAGTTTAGTGTCCTCAATAAAGAGTTCACAACTTCCATACACTTGACTGATTATCACATTTCTCCCTAGAGGAGTACTAAAAATCAAAGGACTATCCAAAGGCACCAAATTCACACCATGTAATGACATACTTGTAGAAACAAATGAATACGTGGAACCAGAATCAATTAAGGCATATACTTCAAAATTAAATAACTGAGCCATACCTGTAGCTTCCTCTCTTTTCATGGCAAACCCTTGCCTATGCCTGACCTTTGGCCTTCCTGGAGGAGTAGCCTTCCTTGCAGCTCCAGAACTGCCCACCTCAGTAACTAGCCTGGTTCCCACTGTTTCTGCTCTCTTTAGGGCTTGCAACTACTAATCCTCTGGCTTTGTTACTTAGGGATAGTCCTTGATGGTGAAGAAATACTTGGCTCAAAGGGAAGCTCTTCTCTTCCTCTACTTGTTTCCCTTCTTAATCTACTCCAAAATCTCTCTTGTAGGCTAGGGAAATTAAAACCCTAGCTTGTTTTCTCTTCTCTCTCTCTTTTCTCTAAAATTTTCATTCTTCTCTTATACTTCCTTTTATTCACGTGTTTCTACTTCATTTATAGGC